>SDVV010014765.1:0-14715 GCA_016164225.1 Gammarus roeselii
ACCATCCGTGGGAGAGTGGGACACCAGGTTTTCTAATAGGAGAGACCAAGTGTTCATCAACCGTCTATGCACGGGACACACGTGGATAACTCACAACCACCTAATGGACGTAGACATGGGACCGAACGCACCACCATGTCCCTGTTGCCACCAAATGGCAATAAGCGTGAAGCACTTGCTAGTAGATTGTGATGCACTCGCAGCAGCCCGACGAGCCTTCTTGAGCCCCCCGTACAGCCTACAACGCCTGCTCACGGAAACGGAACACCGGAAAAAACTGATCGCTTTCGGAAAACACACAGGCCTCTACGAGGTAGTGTAGAAGTTGCTAGATCTGAATCATCTCCGATCCCGAACTCTCTGTCCTCCCTGCGCACCAATTGAAAATTCTTACTTTGACTTCGTGCACAAAGCTGTTCAAAATCACCGGACCGTCGTGCCACAAGAAGAAGCCCTCTGTGACAACACGTTGGAGCTCCGGCGGAGAACGAAGGGAGCCGCTACCACTCCTCTACACAAGACCAGCCGCGACTGAAATAAACCTGCTCTTCATATCTTTTAGGGTAAACTCGCTTGATATCCATTGTTTAATACGATTTGTATGTACTAGGCCTACTCTGTACCTGCGCTAGAGTTACTCCTTTAAAATTGTTGAACTTATTTTCATGTGAAACTTTCTTTGTAGCCGCACCAAATTTGCTTGGTGCCTGTGTAAAATTTATTGTTACTTTGTTACTTAGATACTCTTTTAGATCAACCCCAGCTACGTTTAAACCTGCTGCGACTGCGTTTAAACTGCTCTTAAACTCCTAATCTAAGCGTCACCTAATTCACAACTCTTCGACCGCCCTATGGGGGAGTCTGCATTAACTTCGCGTTGGGACTCCGGTGGAACATAGAAGCAAATAATAAATAAATAGGCTTCATCGGGCTAGTCAAAATCTACAGAATCATCATACAGCAGACCAGCAAGGGCCAGCAGGGGAATTTGTGTCTTAACGCTCCAGTGCCCCCCCCAAAAAAAGGGAACCCCCTATATAGTACAGGCTTGTCCTTAGTTTGTGCTGGGACCTTAAACCGCACGTTTGCTGCCTCTAAAGTTAACTCCCTGGCCCCTGGCGCGAACCAGGGGGCCGATGGGGAGTCGGAAGAAACTACATTCTGGAGGGACCAGCATCCCCTCCAGAACACCGGAGACCAAGATTCCATCTGTCAAGAACATCAGCCTCGCCAAGATGACCAGCACCACCTCGGCGGACGACGACCGGAGAAACGGCCGCATCGACGAGTTGACCACGAACGTCCAGGAAATATTAAACCTGCTGAGCCAAGCGACCGGCCTCTCTGAACAGAAAGCAGAAGTCTTCGCCGTAGAACGAAGCACAATTGACGATCGTCTGACGAGACTCGGGGGTCATGTCGAAACTATTTTCCTCCATATCCACGAACAAATATAAAACAAACCAACTAAAGGACCCGCAACTTATGCAAGTACCTCCACCTCTACATCTGACGACAACTTCGACAACTCTTCACCTCGCCAAAATCCCAACAGAGCTCCAAGGAATGCAAGGAGGAGGCAATAAACGCCATTCAATGATCACAACTGGTTCAATATTAGTCCTACCTTTCCAGAACACCTAAAGATCACGTTAGACGCCAACGACAGACCGGACATTTGTTCATACACTCTGCGGAAAGAGTTAGGCTCCTTCACTGGCCGCCCAGTCCTGAGCATCGCCACCAGCGGCGACGAAAGCTTTGCCATCAGAGTAGACCCAAAACTTCAAAACGACACAATTCTCTCCAAAAACAGACTCTGTGGAAAGCCATGCAAAATAGAGCCACACCCGACTTTCTCTACAAGTTCGGGTCTGATCTACGTCGAGGATATCCCGAAGGAGGAAATCGAGGAGTACATCCCTGGACTTGTTCAATACGAGGACTGCGTTGTCGAAGCAAAGGTTGCACCGAAGATTACACCAAGAAGAGAGACTACCACAGCCCTAATACTAAAATTCAACGGCCCTACTCCACCAAAATATCTGGACATTCCCTTCTGCGCCACCAAACCAGGGTTACACCATTTAAAAGACGTCCGATGCGATGTTATGAATGCCAGAAATATGGACACACGAGAGGAAACTGTAACGGTAAACAAAGATGTTCATACTGCTCCCAGGACGACCACGACAAACGGGAAGACCCCCAGTCATGCCAATCCGAAGAACAGCACTGCTTTTATTGTAAAATAGACTGACACCCCACCGGACACAGAGACTGCTCAGAGGAGGAAAGGGAGAGAGCGATCCTCCAATACCAGATAGATCACGGGGTCGGGCGACGAGAGGCTGTAGTCTCGATGCGCTCTTGCCAAAATGACCCTCCTACCAGGGAGAGAAGATCGGCACCGTTTCCCACCCACTTCCTCATAACGTTCAAAGAAATTGGTGCAAACAAAGTTTCCTTTTCAGTCAACCCATTTATAATGATGAAATCACTCACCGAGCAACTAGGAGGAAAACCAAAAGAAATACGACGACAGGGGAAGAAATACCTGGCCTACGTCACAGAACGTGAGCAAAGTAACGCTAGACAAACAAAAGATTACTTACATCAATAAACTTGAAGTTACAGTTGAAACGCATCCGTCCTTCAACGATACCAAACGGATTATATACACCTCCCGTTACACGCCTACAACAGACCTCAGTGCTTTCGCTGAAGGTCTAGCTGAAGACTACGGAGTTACCGAAGTTCGTCAAGCAGCATGGATAAAATCACGTAACGCAAATTCGGCACACATCGCGTGGAGTGATATGGACAACATCCCCGAAAACATATCGGAACATGAAATCGTCGCCCAACTATATGAAAAGTTTCAAGCTGCAGCCGAGGCAAGCATTCCTCGATATGCCCCTTCAACCTCTTTCTGAAACCATGGTGGTGCCGAGAAGTGCCAGAAGCAAGGGATAAGCGTGAAAAGCTATACCATGCCTACCGACGCGCACGGTCCCCCAGGAACCGAGTAGCGTGGAAGAGGGCATCTGCTGTATACCGTAAACTTCTAGGGGAGAAGAAACGTGAAAGCTGGGCTCAATTAGTCAATACTATTGATCGAAACGCCCCTCCTCTCCCATGTGTGGGAAAAAATCTACGTATTCAGGGAAACCCCGAGCGACCTATTGACATCCTTTCTGACTGAGACAGATCTTATTCTTCCCATGCGGAAATCGCAAATAAACAAGCTCAGACGTTTAGCCAGATTTCGCAATAAACAATCTACACGGCTGCTTTCCAACGGGAGAAGCTCCGGTGGAAATGAGGCTCAAATCGAATCAAAATCTAACTGGAGAAGGGCTTGCGAGAAAGCGAACATCTTGACTTAACCTTTTCTAGAAACGAAGAGGCCTACAACAAACCTTTCTCCCTCCACGAACTACAGAGCGCTCTAGACCACACACGCGAAACTTCACCTGGGCCAGACCGGGCACACATTAACATGATCAATGATATCCCAGATGGCGCCCGTGAACCCTTATTTAAAGTGTTCAACACTCTGTACTCAAACTCAGTTTTTCCCGATCAATGGCGGGAATCTACAATTATCCCAATACCCAAACCCTGGAAATTCCACAGTGACCCACATAATTATCGCCCCCCACCTGCGTCCTCAGCAAGACCATGGAAAGAATGATAAATATGCGCAATACGCACCTCGTCGGCCACCTGATACGCATGCAGGCCTGAACAGCATCCAGTGTGGCACCCATCGAATCCCTGAACGTGCTTCCTCTTCCGCTCCTGAGAGACTAACTCTCATTACAGCCCAACACTCGGTGACGTCACCAACATTCTTGATAAACGCCTCTTTGCGGCTAAGAAGAACATTAGCCCGCCCTTCTCTCTACGCGTGGACAACTTACTGAACTCGCTGAACATCAGACGCAAAGCAATCAAGCCTTCATTCTCTTGCCGAATTCTTCAAATCAAACACCAACGTGAATGATCAGCCCACCACTGGTCAATCTAGATTTGCAGACGTACCCCGAAGCAACAACCCCAACCAACACGCACCGCCGAGAATTCTCACGACATTGACGATCAGTTTTCTGAGCACCGCCACATATACACTGACGGCTCCAAAACATCTGACTGAGTGGGAGCTGCCGCCGTAGGCGAGGGGACCTCGCGTTCGGCCATCCTACTCCAAGATGCCTCTATATATGCTGCAGAGCTACACGCACTCGAACTGGCCATCTCCATTACAAAAAGCGACCGCCTCCCCATAAAGTGTTATATTTTCAGACAGTCTGAGTGTTCTCACCCAGCTAAAAAATCTGAACTTTGATCACCCTGCCCTTATTAAAATGCAACACGACCTATTCACGATGTCATAGGCGGGCCAGGCGGTCGAGATCTGCTGGATCCCTAGACACGCGGGAATAAGAGGAAACGAACGCGCAGATTCACGCGCTAAACTGGCGTCTATCCAGCAAGAACAATTCATCTCCATACATTACCGAGACTGGTTCCCAGCCAGCAACTCGCGTATAACATCACGATGGAACGACTCTTGGCAACAGAGTGGACCAAAGAGGCTTGCAGTTGAACCATCCGTCGAGAGTGGGACACCAGGTTTTCTAATAGGGGAGACCAAGTGTTCATTAACAGTCTATGCACAGGACACACGTGGATAACTCACAACAACCTAATGGACGCAGACATGGGACCGGACGCACCACCATGCCCCTGTTGCCACCAAGTGGCAATCAGCGTGAAACACTTGAATTGTGATGCATTCGCAGCAGCCCGACGAGCCTTCTTGAGCCCCCGTGCAACCTGCAACGCCTGCTCACAGAAGCGGAACACCGGAAAAAACTTACCGCTTTCGGAAAGCACACAGGCTTATATGAAACCGTGTAAAAGTAACGAAGTCTGAATCATCTCCGATCCCGAATTCGCTGTCCTCCCTGCGTATTATTTAAGAATTTCAACTTCAACTTCGTGCACGAAGCTGTGCAGAATCAGCGGATCGTCGTGCCCTGAGGAGGAGCTCTCAGTGACTGCACGTTGGAGCTCCGGTGGAGAACGACGGGGGGGGGCTGCTACCACTCCTCTACGCTAAGCCTGCTGTCTGCATTGAACCTGCTCTGTATATATGTTGAATTTACTTTGTATCGGTGTTGAATTTACTTTGTATCTGCGTTAGACCTACTCTGTACCTGCGTTAAACATACTGTGTCTACGTTGAACCTAATCTGAATCTAAGTTGAACCTACTCTTAATCTACGCTGCGCCTACTTTGCCACTCTTCAATTGCCCTACGGGGGAGTCTGCATTAACTTCGCTTTGGGACTCTGGTGGAAAATGGAAGCAACTACTACTATGAGCCGGTCGCCGCCCTAAGCCGAATATCGCTCCGAGACAGAATATAGTCTCGTAAAGGTTGAAGCTTTCAACTAAATTGGAGAGATAGACCATAATCTCTTGAGAGCGAGAGCAATAAGGCACCTCAGAGGGATACCCCCTGGGGTTATCCCAGGCTCACCCACCTTCCCGCGGTGTCCTTGTTAAACCCTTAACTTAATTTGTCCCTTTGTGTAAATATATTTGATAGGAAAAATCCCTCCACCGTCCCTCCCTTTCAGCTTGTAGCTTCACCCTCCCCTAGGTGCACTAAGAGGTGTGCTGCCCACTGATGCCGGGGCTTGTGGATGTAGAATCGAAACCAATTGAAATTGAAAACAAAGCAACATTTTTTTTTAAAGAAAATGATTCAAGATTAAATTTAAGAAGTTGGTGTATATATTTGTATATACAATATAAATAAATGTACAAAAGCTCCCATCTTCATTACCCAGAACCCCGGGCAGAAGCCGGGGATCAAACAATGGGCAAGAGCATGCTCTATCCGAGAGGGGCTGACGGCCCCTCCAGAGCGTCGTACGCAAACCAGTTTGCAAGGAAGGAAGACGAACCCCTCAGAAGTTCCTCATCGACAGGTGACCTGACTCGGGTAGTAATCGACGACACAAATGAACGCGTCTTGAAGTTGGACGCGAAAATAACCGGAATGCAGAATACCCTGGGCCAGATATGTAAAATGATGGGCCTTCCCGAGCTGAAGACTGAGGACTGCTTGGCGCCCTCCAGTGAAGTCTGTGAACGCCTCGCTAAACTGAAGAACCTTTGTGGAACTAAGAATACCAGACTGGATGAGCTGATAAAGAGAATCGAGGCCAGGGAACCCGTAACCTGTTCGTGTGCTTCCGCCTCTAACCTCTCCGATAGCATCGCTCTCCTCGCAGCCGAAACTCGTAACGACCGAACACCAAAAAACGCAAAGAGACAAAACACACGATTCGATGACCTCAACCAATTCAAAAACGGCCCTAAATTCCCCGGACACTTGAAAATGACATTCGATGTCAATGACAGACCGGATATTTGCCCATATAAACTACGAGAAGAACTGGGCTCCATGACGGGTCGTCCAATTCTCAGTATCCCCGCCCTCTGTGGCGATAGCTTCACCATTAAAGTAGAAACAAACTTCAAAGTGACACTATACTCTCCAAAAACAGAATATGCAAAAAGCTCTGCAAAATCATACCACACCCAATTTTTTCCATGAGTTCAGGCCTGATTTACATCGAGGGTCTCCCGAGTGATGAAGCCGACGAATTCATCACCGGACTCGTCCAATACGAGGAATGTATAGTTGAAGCGAAACCACACGAAAATGAAACCAAGAAGAAACACCACCACGGCCCTTCTGCTCAAATTCAATTGCCACACCCCACCTAACTACATAGACATACCTTTCTTTGACGCCAAAACTAAGGTTACGCCCTTTAAAAGACGTCCGATGCGATGCTATAAATGCCAGAAATACGGGCACAAGAGTCTAGATTGTCACGGTAAAAAAAAAGATGCTCACACTGCTCCCAAGACGACCACGATAAACGAGACGATCCCTTGTCGTGCCCATCCAAAAAACTCCCTGCTTTTACTGCAAAGTAAACTGCCACCCAAGGAGACACGAAAACTGTCCCCAGGATAAGACCGAGAGGGAGATCCTGCAATACCAAACTGAGCACAAAGTCGGGCGACGAGAGGCTGCGGCCGCGATTCGCTCTTCCCAGGCTGACCCTCCTACCCAGGCGAGAAGATCAGCATCATTTTCTACCCACTTCCTCATAACGCGTGTAGATAGTAGTGCAAACAACGTTGCTCCCTCAATGAACCCATTCACCATGATGAACTCGCTTTCCAAACAACTGGGAGGCAGACCGATAAACATAAGCCGACCGGGAAAGAAGTATCTGGCCCACGTCGTAAATATCGAGCAAAGTAACGCTAAACAAAGGATTAACAAAATAGACTGACTCAAAGTAACGGTCGAAATACATCCGTTCTTCAATGCTACAAGACTAATTATATACACTTCCAACTACACTCCCAAAACTGGCCTAAGGGCTATTGCAGCAGGTTTAGTTAAAAATTATAGTCACCAACGTTTCCCTTGCAGAATGGATCAAACCACGAAACATCCACACCACCGCATATCAAATCACTTTCCCAGGACGTGACGCACCGGAATTCATAGCAATCCCGGGCAAACAGGGAAAAACTAAAACTTGTCCAGTGGCGACATGGCCTACAATGTGCAAAAAATGCCTGTAATACGGCCAGGTCATCAAATACTGCCAGCCATACATACCCCAACGCCAAAGGACTGCAGAGCCCGCCAACCTAAATGCTACCACTGCTCATGCCTCTATGAGGCAGCGATCGCGACAGCCCAAAGCAGATGGACCGAAAAGCAATGACAATCATAAAAAAAGACCGCAGAGTCACACGAAAACAAGCCATCCAAATCTCTCACGACGAAAACCCAAACTGCCGTAGTTTAAATTACGCCAAAGCAGTTAAATCCACAACTAAGTCTACCCCACCAGACAACACTCGCGTACCGTTAACACAAATTATTACCATGACCCCAACACCCCTCTCCAGTACTAACAATACCACAACCAGCCCAGCCTTACAACCATTGCACCTCCAAGGTAATAGAGGCGGGCGTCCCAAGCAATGAATCCACCAGTGCCCAGGAGAGCACTGCGATGGATGCTGCCTCGGTCGACTACGTGGAGAGGTCTAATAACCCGAAAATCTAAAAGCCAAGAGACTAAGATTTCTCCGATGTTGACCGCGGGATACGTGACATCCTCTCGCCACGAAGCAAAAAGATTAGCTGCATCCCACAAACCACAGCTCGCCTCGATCAGATCGTTGAATGACTTCTGACCGTCTTAACTGCAACCGCACCCAGCACAAATCAAAGTGAGGTATTAAACCCTCAGCTAACATGACCAACACCAGAACATCTCACAAGTGAGAACAACCATCGCCTGCGCGAGGACGCGTTGAAAATCTTCAACGAAGAACTGATACCCGAAACCACTGATCTACCATGCATCGCACTCGACTCAAATATCTCAACGACTACTACTCAGCCCATCATAATGTTTAAAAAACCCTCCATAGAAGAGAAACGCCCTCGCTCAAGAAGCGAACACAAGATCGTACTGTCTCGTCCTCCTCCTTCTACAAGAGCACTTACAGCCAAGAATGCAGTGAAACTAGGAGATCATGTTCTACTAAAAGCGGGCGTTCATGGGAACGCTCTCGATCTAGGACACCTGCGCCTCATAGACAAAAACACCACGAAAGTTCTTTCAAGCCACGCGACCGCCCCAGATCATCAAATTCTGGGCGTGAAACAGATCCGACAACAACACCATTCTTCAGTGGAATTGCCAGGGACTTGGAAGCATAAACCTTTGGTGGTAGGCCTCCAGGAGATCAAACTCCGTGACACAGCCACCTTCACAATCCCTCAATATGTCATACATCGTCTTGAAGGTCACACTTATGTGACTGCACACGGCGGAGTGGCACTTATGATCCATCAAAGCATACCTCATCACCTCCTACCTCTGAGAACAGAACTCCAAGCTGTCACAGTGAAGATATGTATCTCGAGGCCAATTACAGTGGTATCTATCTAATCGTCACAAAACCACGACCTCACGGAAGTACTAATGACCAATCTGCCTAACCAACTGCATCATCCCGCACTCCTCCTTGGAGACTTGAACAGCTACCACGAAGGCTACACGAAGTGTGGGGATGCGTGAGAACAGACCCCAGGGGAGTGATAATGGCCAACACCATAGACACCCCCAGCCTGTTCCTTCTCAACGACGGACAACCCAAACGGATCACCCTCGAAAGTGAAACCGCCATCGATTCTTCTATCTGTTCCTCCACTTTAGCTCTCCAACTCGTTTAGAGGGCTGCCTTCAGCACATGACAGTGATCGCAACCCAGTGATCATATCGCTCCTTTCTAGCCGACCAAACAATCCCGACGCACAGGAACTTCGATTCAACTACCGGAAAGCCAGCTGGGAGGAATACTCGACACATGTTGCATGGGACGATGTGGAGGGCCTTACCGAAGACATTTCTGAGCGCAACCTTGTCATACATCTAAACGAAAAATTTCTAAGTGCAGCTGTCGCATGCATTCCCCAATATTTACCCTCAACCTTCTTCCTGAAACCTTGGTAGTGCCCGGAGGTACAAGAAACAAAGGACCAACGTGAAAGGATGTACGGGGCCTTCCGCCGCGCACGTTCCTCCTGGAACCGAGTAGCCTGGAAAAAGTAAACTGCTGTGTACCGCAAACTTAGCGTGGAGAAGGAGTGATAAAGCTGGACCCAATTAGTTAACACAAATTGAAACGCCCCTCTTTCCCAAGTTTGGGAAGAAATCAGACGTATCCAAGGTCGCCCCGAACGACCAATCCACATACTGTCGGACGGAGACACTTTTCTATGCTTCATACGCGGACATCGCGGACAAACTAGCTCGGACTTTCAGTTGAATATCACAATCAACAAATCATACGGCTTCTTTCCAGCGGGAAAAGATCCTAAGAGATAGTGAAACCTCACCCGGGCCGGACCGAGCTCACATCAACATGATCAAACGCCTTCCTGTCAACGCTCTCCAGCACCTACTAAATGTGTTCAATACGTTGTATTCAAATTCATTGTTTCCTAATCAATAGCGGGAATTCGTAATTATCCCGATACCCAAACTCAGAAAATGTCGCAGCGACCCACATAACTATCGTCCCATTGCTCCAACTAGCGTCTTATGCAAGGCTATGGAAAGAATGATAAACTCACGCCTAGTCGACTACCTTGAAATGCATGCACGCCTTAACAGCATCCAATGCGGTGGCCGTAAGCGCCACTCCACAACGGACCACTCGTACGACTAGAATCGGACGTAAAACAGGCCTTCATCCGAAGAGAACATGTGGTTTCCATATTTTCCGACGTTGAAAAAGCAAACGACACTACGTGGAAACACGGGATCATGAAGGATCTCCACCGTACAAGTTTGAGAGGTCGCCTACCACCTTTCATCCACCAATTTCTACAAAACTGCACCTTCAGGGTCAAGGTTGGCAACATGCAGTCTCCATCATATCCGCAAGAAATGGACGTCCCCCATGCAAACGTCCTCAGTGTCACACTTTGTATCCTCAGAATCGATCAGTTACAGACATTCTTCCCCAAGACTGAAAACTGCTCATCACGATACGTGGACGACCTACAAATAAGCTACAAACACCCCAGCCTCATAACAATTCAACATGAACTCCTGAAGTGCCTAAACCTAGTCGGGAACTGGGCTTCCCTAAACGGATTCCGATTCTCGTCCTCTAAAACTGAAAGCATGCAATTTACCCTTGTTTCCGGTTTACACCTGAAACCAGCCCTAACGATGCACAACACCCCTCTAGTATACGAAGAAACTATAAAATTCCTGGGTCTTGTGTGGGATTCTAAACTCACGTGGCGACCCCACATTGCAGCCCTGGCGACTCTATGTAGAAGGTCGACGAACTTATCCTGAAGTTCGGTGCCGACATGGACACCGGAATGCCGTTGTTCAGAGCAATAATACGATCGCAGATGGACTACGGAGCCGTTGTCTACGGTTCAGCAGCCAAAATTACTCTCGAACCTCTCTCGACCATCGCAAATAATGCTTTGCGATGGTCGAGCCGGTGCGCGTTGGGACTCCAGTGCAACATGGAAGCAACTACTAATACTACTACCGGCGCGTTCCGCTCCACCCAAATCGAATCCCTTAACGTGCTCGCTAACGAACTTCTACTTCCGCTCCGCCAAGACATACTGCCGCTACAATACTAATTCAAGACTAGAAGTCTAATCAACAATCCGGCAATCAGCCACATCACTTACATAACCTACAAGCGCCTTTTCGCAGCTAAAAAGAACATATGCCCACCGTTTTCCCTCCGTTTAGACAACCTGCTGACCTCGCTGAACATCAATCGTAAAGATATTAAGCCTTCATTCTCCTACCAAATTCTTCAAATTAACACACCAACATGGATGATCAACCCACCATCGGTCAACCTAGACCTGCGAGTGTACCCTAAAGCAACTACTCCAACCAACGCGTACCGGAAGGAATTCCTAAGACAACTCAAACCAGTGTTGTTGGTGTTCCATTAGCACGATTTCAAACCAGTGTTGTTGGTGTTCCATTAGCACGATTTCAAACCAGTGTTATTGGTGTTCCATTAGCACGATTTCAAACCAGTGTTTGTGTTTTATTAGCACGATTTCTAAACAGTGTTATTGGTGTTCCATTAGCATGATATCAAGCCAGTGTTATCGATGTTCCATTAGCACGAATTCAAACCAGTGTTATTAGTGTTCTATCAGCTTAATTTCTAACCCGTGTTATTGGTAGCATAGTAGCTCTATTTTTAAACTGTGTCATTAGTGTTCTATAAGCTCTATTTCTATCTTTTCTCATTTTATCTTTATTTCGGCTGTATTACCAGACTGTACTTTACCAATGTAATTGAGTGTATGAGCATACGGAATGTGAATATTTAGCAGCATAATTATAATTGAAAAACTTATTTCCGCACTGTTAGAATACCTCTGCATAAGTATAACTTGAAAACGTAATTCCGCCCTGTTAGGATACCTCTGTTAGGATGCAGCACTATTAGGATGCTGCTCTAGTTTGTTTTGTTTATCTCATATTTTAGCTGCGCATGTGTTACCTGTCTGTCTAAAACAGTATTCAAGATGTTATTAGGATCCCATCTTCAACACTCTCATATCTGGCCGGCTCTTTGTGACAGAACCACAACCCACATGTATTGGGTCCGTTTTACTTTCGTTCTAAAGTGCATCCGACGATAACGGGCATTCAACTCCCTCGCATTTGTATTAATCCAGTTTTAATCCCGTATTCGAATCGTCTATACAACCGTCACAACCCGCATGTTTGAATTCGCTTTCGAATCGTCGATATAATCGTCACACCCCGATCTAATAATAGGTAGTACATTCATATCTGCTATCTCAAGAAACCAGTTAAACCTATTATTCACATATCTGCTGTTTACAAGGATAGAGAACATGGCACTTTGTCTATAAGTTCACGGTTTGTAGCTGCTCACTCAACAAGTTCAAGATGACTCGTGCGATGAAACTAGAATATGTAACCTGCCGCCAATCGTACACTCCCGAACTAATGTATGGTGGTAGCTCTTCTATGCAAACGCGTAATACGCCTTCAAACGGAGAGTGCAAAATAGCGAGCTGTAAATTCTGTCAACATGCCGAAGAGATTAAACAACTAAAAGCACAGTTAACTCATGCTTCTGGTGGCCCACCCAACGCAGATGCAGTTAACGCCGATACAAGGCTGCTAGCTGTTGAATTAGAACTGAAAAGTGTGCAGAAACAATTTGGCGAACTCAAAGATGTGATAAATAGCGAAATAGAAGCAACTAAAGAGATTGCTAAAACTACCCTGCACCGGGTAAATGAACTCTAAGTGCACTTACACTCTGAACTGGCAAAGAAACTTGCAGTTCTAGACTCAGAGACCAACGACCATATCAAATCGATAGAAAATAAGGTCAACAGTGCTGAGAAACTCTACACAACTGTGGTAAACAGGGGGCAGGCAGTCAGTGGCAAAGCATCGCTGGTTGGGCGACAGTCCCGCCACACCCGAACTGATACAAGTAAACGTTTCGATGTGTTGCCCGACGAAATGGACTCTCAAATCCCCGAGGAAATTATCGTGATTGGCGACTACAATGTCAGCTCCATCAAACCAAATCAGCGAAAAGAGTCCAACTAAAAAACTCTGTAAACCAGACTTGAAAATTGACGATATTGAAGAAATAATCTAAAAGGAAAACATACCTTCTTCTAAACCAATCATACTAAAAGTCGGGGTAAAAAACGTGATGGCGCAGACTGAAGAAGCATGGGTAAGGTATAAAACCATGCTAACAAACGTGAAAAGATCGCACTCGAACATCTATGTCACTGGCATCCTGCCCCATCTAAACCAAGGTAGATATAAATTGGGCAAGATGATATTTCTAAACAATCGCATAGCATCGTTTTTCTCTGACCATTGGGAAACGATGATCAACCCCAAAAACTATGAATTCGATCGAATCACCAGCAAGGCACGAATGAACACGTCTGAGCTTGATACTCTTGAAAGCATCCTTCAGAATATCAGTGCTGGCCTTGTCACCGAAATTAAATCAAAAACTTTCTCGACGCCAAACACAAGACTCCGCCGTAACTGCCCAACGAAATGAGTCGACAGCCGCCGCCAGAGCAATTAGCAATCACGGACCCTGCAGTAACGATAGAGGAACAACCAACAAACCGTTTCACAAACAAAAAAGCCCATCAAAGTAACACAACAGCCCCGACCGCAGCGACCGCAGCCAAAGAGTTTCTGGCAGGATTTAGAGTCAAAATACTCTCAAATGGTACTATGTAAACGCTAGAAGTCTCCGATACAAAATGGACGGATTGGGAATCCTCGCAATTAACGTTGAGATCGACATAATAGCCATCACAGAATCTTGGATGAAATCAAGCACCAGAAATTATCTGGGTGAATTCACACTCCCGGGTTTTTCCCTATTTCACAAAGATAGACTAGGCCGTGAGGGTGGAGGAGTATTGTTTCTCGCGAAAAATACTCTACAAATAATAGAAGTCACCATTTCAAGCAGCAGACACGACATAGTTTCAATTCGAGTAATCAGTAAACATACAAGGTGTCTAATCACACTAGTTTATCGTCCTCCCAAGAGCAACGTCGCAGATGATATCGATCTTTGCAACACCCTCGTCGCTGTGGTCAGAACACAAAACAGTATAGTACTTGGAGACTTGAATATTCCCGACATCGATTGGGAAACAGAAGAATGTACGGCCACTGGCCAACGCCTGATTGATTTTGCTGACGATAAGTTTATAACCCAAATGGTAAAGACACCTACAAGAGGTAGCAATATTCTTGATCTTATATTCAGTGCAAGCGACTCTCATGTCACGAACGTCGAAGTGGGCGAACCCCTCGGAAATAGCGATCACAACTGTATTCGTTTTATGATTGAGCTCTAGTTGATAACGTCAACTAACTGCAAAAAAGTCCTTAACTTTAGATTAGCAAACTTTGATAGCTTAAGAGAGGCAATGGCGTCCGCAGATATAACCCTCGGACAAGATGTCAATCAATCGCTAAACAATTTTTTGAG
>SDVV010014766.1:0-14714 GCA_016164225.1 Gammarus roeselii
TCTGCACACCATCCGCCATCCAAGAGTCCATTGGTCATCCTCCAATACACTCTGCACACCATCCGCCATCCAAGAGTCCATCGGTCATCCTCCAATACACCCTGCACGCCATCCGCCATCCAAGAGTCCATCGGTCATCCTCCAATACACTATGCACACCATCCGCCATCCAAGAGTCCATCGGTCATCTTCCAATACACTCTGCACGCCATCCGCCATCCAAGAGTCCATCGGGCATCCTCCAATACACTCTGCACACCATCCGCCATCCATGAGTCCATCGGTCATCCTCCAATACACTCTGCACACCATCCGCCATCCAAGAGTCCATCGGTCATCTTCCAATACACTCTGCACGCCATCCGCCATCCAAGAGTCCATCGGTTATCCTCCAATACACTCTGCACGCCATCCGCCATCCAAGAGTCCATCGGTCATCCTCCAATACACTCTGCACACCATCCGCTATCCAAGAGTCTATCGGTCATCTTCCAATTCACTCTGCACGCCATCCGTCATCCAAGAGTCCATCGGTCATCCTCCAATGCACTCTGCACGCCATCCGCCATCCAAGAGTCCATCGGTCATCCTCCAATACACTCTGCACGCCATCCGCCATCCAAGAGTCCATCGGTCATCCTCCAATACACTCTGCACACCATCCGCTATCCAAGAGTCCATCGGTCATCCTCCAATTCTTCTAGTTACTTTCGCACCCATGCGCGTTCATTCTGCATCGGAATGCAGTGATTGGAAAGAAAAATCGCAGAAAGTCTTACCAATAACAATTAACATTCTGGAGCAGGGTGAAATTTACACAGAAACAAATGTTATCAATTCAACAAGGACTGCAACACACGAGCGAATGAAAGTAGCGGAACGATTAACGTATACTTCCAGAAATGTAATTTTTACATGGATTTCAATTCAATCAGAAACGTAATTGTACCTAAACCATCCAATCAAAAGCTTCGTTATAACGTAGAAATAAACAATCTAACAAACCTGTATTACGTGCTATATCGTGTGTGTGTGTGTGTGTGTGTGTGTGAGGGTGTGTGTGTGTGCGTGTGTGTGTGTGTGTGTGTGTGTGTGTGTGTGTGTGTGTGTGTGTGTGTGTGTGTGTGTGTGTGTGTGTGTGTGTGTGTGTGTGTGTGTGTGTATTGACAGGGAACACAACAAGGTCTGATCGCTGGGCCAGCACGTACTATTACACGGATAGGCGGCTGTTTTTCGTACGAGGTTAGGGGCGTATCTGCGGAGTTTTTACGGCTGCTACGGACCAGGCGGGTATTATGGGGGCGTTATAGGGATCATCGGAGCTATTTATGGGCTCTGCATCCATAGCGGCGATCTCATGCTATAGGGCATTTATGGCGAAAGACGGGAGATCTTTTCGAAAATTCTTTTATGCGATCTGCATAGAAACTGAAGGGAGATGAAGGAATATTTGTTTCCACAGTATCTGAAAAGATCTTTTGTTGCTTGTGTGGAATATTTCTTGAAGAAAAGTTAGGAAAATCTACTCACTTTCTATCGATTATTTTATACAATTAGTTATGTTTTGGAACTTTTAGTTTCTCTAATTTTTTTAAAATGTTTTTTTTTTTTATTTCTCGATTACTTCATTTGGGTCTCGTTCATTTGTAAATGAACATATATCATTCATGAGCTTTCTTGCGCCTATATAACAAAAGACTATTCTCGCGTGCAGATTTGCTGATCATTATACATGACTTCGACACCAGAATAAAATGAAGAAAACATATTCCAACCATGTTTTTCGTCGGCATTGACGCAACCGCAATAAGATGTAATAATTATAGTGAACATTGTTGAATAGAAAAGGTTTTCAGATTGAACAATTTTTTGCCGTGCTGAAGAGTTTTCATCCAAACTAAATGAATTATCTTCTTTTATGTGTCATAAAAAATAATTCAATGTGGTTAAACAAGACGAAGCTTTTGGTAAGACTATCATAGAAAGACCTAGATAATAATCCTCTTTGTTTTTCATCTGTTCAAAGTTAGGCCATGCCATTGGAACATTCAATAGCAAAGGGTTGGAAGAGACGGAATTGGAATGCTTCCTGAGGTGAACAATAGATTCCTAAAGGATTATTTCCTTTTTATTATCTTCTTATATGATCTTAGCTAAGGAAACGTTAGAGAAAGAGTAAGGGTATCCTGAATACAAAGAAAGCAAGAGCTGTTTGAAAAAATTGATGCATTTTTTAAAATATCCGATATCTTTTTTTGATGGTAAAGCAACAAAAGTTCAAAGTCGGTCAACGTGAAAAAATATTCTGCATTTCGCGTGTATATATTGAGAAGTCTCAAAACATGTCGGCAAGTCTCAATTTATATTGGGAATTTTTAATTTATTAATAGTTGCAAAGTATATGGTGAAGTAGCCATGTACATTGAGAAGTAGCGATGTTTACCGAGAAGTAGCGATGTGCATTGAAAAGTAGCAATGTGCGAGAAGTAGCGATGTATATTAAAAGTAGAGATACAAATTGGCAAGTCGCGACATATTCTGAGAAGTCGCAATGAATATTGGAAAGTGGCGATATATAGTTGGAAGCAGCAATGTATATCATGCTATTGATGTTTGTCGACGCTCGATGAAGGTTCTTATTAATGTCGGTCAACGTTCGATGGAGGTCTTTATTAATGTCGGTCGACTTTCGATGAAGGTCGTTATTAAAGTCAGTAGACGTTTGTTGAAGGTCGACGTTTGATGAAGATCGTTATTAATGTCGGTAGACGTTTGATGAAGGTCGTTATTAATGTCGGTAGACGTTCGATGAAGGTCGTTATTAATGTCGGTAGACGTTCGATGCTGGCGCAAGTATATATATAATGCGTAGTAAATGTGTATCTCAAAAATGTATCCGCTAAATAAAATTAAATATCGGCGACAATTTTTCACTCAAAATAGGCTGATTGCGTTTGTTATTTAACGAAAATCATAAGATATTCCCGCCAGTAAACGTGTAATAGAACTAAAAAGTAGCTAATGGCCGACACTTCAGGTAATTGACAAATGTAGGTGTTAATCAATATAACAATTTAATCAAGCCAGGAGATTTCAACGTTTAAAATAGTAAAGCATTACCGATACCACTTTAAGGAGACGTCAATTCACAGTACCAACTGATCGTTACCACTAAACGTAAACATCACAAACGTAAAAAGTTTAGTCGATCAACGTTAGCGTCGATCAGGAGAATAAATTTATGAAATCCCAACTACGACGACGTCAAATAACAATAAAACTAAGCGAAACTTCTTCGGTCATCTTCAAATAAGTGTTCAATTTATCCGAAACCAATGTGCAGAAGCGGAAAAAAAATAGATTTGTTTAGTTTGTAGCGAAGAAATAAAAAAGTTTTTGAAACGAGGAATCTACATCGTTTATGCATTTTTATTTCTGTATTAAATCCGGTTACAGCTTCCTAATAAGTTATACACACCAAATTTTCATCAAGTTTAAATGTATGTATGTATAGAAATACAGCCGTAGCCCCGAGTTAGGAGGGTGGCTAAGCTAGTCTGACACAGGGGGGAGACACCCAATCTCCCCGTCACAAGGCCGTCGTGTCCATGCCAAGGCTCGAACTCTCGGCATGCAGCACCAGAGGATGACACTGCAGTCCGATACGCTAACCACTCGGCCACAGCGGCCCAAGTTTAAATCAACAAAGGCAAATAATGCTACGAGTTATCTCTCATCGCGGACGAGCTATCGTTGGCTACTACAGATGAGTGGGGGAAAACACAAACTTTAACGCTACTGAACGCTTGTTAAGAGTCGGTACCGTCACGCTACCAATCGACTCATTCCATTCCGCTACTGAACGCTTGTTAAGAGTCGGTACCGTCACGCTACCAATCGACTCATTCCATTCCGCTACTGAACGCTTGTCAAGAGTCGGTACCGTCACGCTACCAATCGACTCATTCCATTCCGCTACTGAACGCTTGTTAAGAGTCGGTACCGTCACGCTACCAATCGACTCATTTCATTCCGTTACTGTACGCTTGTTAAGAGTCGGTACCGTCACGCTACCAATCGACTCATTTCATTCCGCTACTGAACGCTTGTTAAGAGTCGGTACCGTCACGCTACCAATCGACTCATTCCATTCCGCTACTGAACGCTTGTTAAGAGTCGGTACCGTCACGCTACCAATCGACTCATTCCATTCCGCTACTGAACGCTTGTTAAGAGTCGGTACCGTCACGTTACCAATCGACTCATTCCATTCCGCTACTGAACGCTTGTTAAGAGTGGGTACCGTCACGTTACCAATCGACTCATTCCATTCCGCTACTGAACGCTTGTTAAGAGTCGGTACCGTCACGCTACCAATAGACTCATTTCATTCCGCTACTGAACGCTTGTTAAGAGTCGGTACCGTCACGTTACCAATCGACTCATTTCATTCCGCTACTAAACGCTTGTTAAGAGTCGATACTGTCACGTTACCAATCGACTCATTTCATTCCGCTACTGAACGCTTGTTAAGAGTCGATACCGTCACGCTACCAATAGACTCATTTCATTCCGCTACTGTACGCTAAGACCAAAATAATAGCATGAAAATAGTCGACTGAACGCAACGGGAACGCCAAAGAAGCGCATCCTCCTCCCACCGACAAGCGCCGCCCCCCTCCACCGCCAAACGGCGCCGAAGATCTTCATCTACGAACGGGAAACATTATCAAGTTGTTTGTCGAATCATGGAACGATCATATTTCTTTGCGGTTAAATGAGGTGGGGCCTGAAGCACTTGAATCCAAAAATACGTGTCAGTTATAGCTTTCCAAGGATGGGGGGGGGGATCAGGCGGAAGAAAGATGCCATTTCATACTCAGAAAATTCCAATAAATTGCCGGATATAACAGCGGAGAAGCCATTTTCCGAATATTATTATAATGATGTTTTTTGATGAGGTTTTGAATGTTGAATAGTTTGGGAAACCTACTTATTTATCAGTTATATGTTTATCTGTTTAAATAAAATGCATGCGCTCGATTGTTAGATTTAGATTGGATCATGAAGCCCCTCTTCACCGGACGCGCTCAATCTGTTTTACTCATGGTGACAGAAATCAACTTCAACTGGAATTCTGGAATGATCTTCAAACACCAGATAAACGATTGGCTTAGCAGTAGGATTTTTTTTCCTGGATAGAATGCTATTTACTTCAAACTATGGGCATAAATTTTTTTTTGCATGTCCGGACACCAACACCTGTTTTCTTTGTACCAGACAGCTAGTCATTTTTATGTGAATTCGAAAGTTCATAAAAGCTCCTTTACAATGAAAAGGAAAACATACGTTGGTTATCAGAATGAAAAATGATTCATCTTCGAAGGCAAATAAGCTTGACATACGAAATAAATTGCGTGATAACAATCGAATTTAATAAAAGAAGAACACTTGAGAGAATTAATTGAGAGGACGCAAGAGAATGTTTGTGGAAAATCCTTTATGGATGCCTGCAAGGTCACATGAGAGAGGTTGACGGCAAGTGAGGCTGCTTTCTAACCCAATAACACGCGACACGCAATGAAACAAAGTAAACTGGTCACATTAAAACAACACCAACCACATGCAAACTTGGTGGGCAGATCGACGGACCCTGGGGCCCCGCTAGACGCCCTGAGGGCCCGCTACACGCGCTTAGGGCCCTCTACACGCACTGAGGGTCCGCTACACGCGCTGAGGGCCCACTACACGCGCTGAGGGCCCGCTACACGCGCTTAGGGCCCTCTACACGCGCTGAGGGTCCGCTGCACGCGCTTAGGGCCCGCTACACGCACTGAGGCCCCGCTACACGCGCTGAGACCCCGCTACACGCGTTGAGGGCCCGCTACACGCGCTGAGGGCCCGCTACACGCGCTGAGACCCTGCTACACGCGCTGAGGCCCCGCTAGACGTGCTGAGGGCCCACTACACGTGTTGAGGGCCTGCTACACGCGCTGCGGCCCCGCTACATGGGCTGAGACCCCGCTACATACGCTGCGGCCCCGCTACACACGCTGAGGGCCCACTACACGCGCTGAGAGCCCGCTACACGCGCTGAGGGCCCGCTACACGCGCTGAGGCCCCGCTACACGCGCTGCGGCCCCGCTACACGCGCTGAGAGCAACAGACAAGAACAAAACCAGAAAAAGCGACAGAAAAATCGGGGATCCCATGCACGTGATCTGCGCTCAAGAAGGGAACTTCACGAAATAGAACAGCAAGCGAGAAAAGTAGACATGGGGAAGACTCGTGAAAATATGTTGCATGAAAGAAAACGCTCAACGTCCTAACCTAACCTGCACTTGGCTTGGGCAAAATAGTGTGCCTAGATTTATCTTATGAGTACTCTGTCTTATGAGTATCTTATGAGTACTCTGTCTTATGAGTATCTTATGAGTATCTTATGAGTACTGTCTTATGCGTATCTTATGCGTACTCTGTCTTATGAGTATCCTATGAGTACTCTGTCTTATGAGTATCTCATGAGTACTCTGTCTTATGAGTATCTTATGAGCACTCTGTCCGAAATTTCCTGTCAAAATTGGGACAATCTACTAGCGACATGAATCTAAATACTACATCTTGGTTTATACTGGTGAGGCTGAACGTAAGTTAGCAACGAAGCACCCCCCGTGGGTCTTCGAAAGGAAGATCTCCAGCTATGAGAGCATTTGGCAACACAACTCGATAAGTCGTTCGGTTGATTACGATCAACGAAGTAACAATCAACTTGTGCCGTGCTGACAATTCTACGCGTCGTCAACGAAAACAAATGACATATATTAATAAAAATAGAATGATGGAATATTCGATGAAAGGAATATTCCAAGAGAGATTCATATTCCTACCCGCCTAATGAAATGAAAATTTTATTTAACTTTTTCTTTAGGCTCACTTCATTAAAATATTGTTTTTTTTTGCAGAAATGTTCTCAAAGAACAAACGACAATGTTTAAACAACATGCAATATGTTTGTAGAATGCGTTGTAGCGATCAAAAGAAATAAAACTGATTAACACGAATCGGCATATTCGTCACAGGCAGTTAACGAATAAACCTCATCGTTGGACTGTCATAACATCGTCATTTACGATGCCTGTCACAATACCATGAAGAACAATTCTTGAAACCTCCCAGAAATAAGATAAAAAAATAAATATATGAATCTCGCGTATAGTGGAACCATGAGAGGAGATGAAGAAATTAAAACATAGAAGCACCAGGCGTTTCAATGAGATCTTTGCGTTCCACGCATGTTGAAGAAGTACTGTCATAGCTGGACTCATTATTGTAACTTATTACATTTTTCCGTTACTTTGTATCAACTCCGCTCCACAGAATTGGACAAGAGACTCAAAAATTTCACTTAGGTGAAGTATTTTGCCCAGCTTCGAGTCGACCACCAATGGAGCCACGAATGAAATCAGGTTCAAATGCTGGACGAAGCGCGACGTTTTCATTGCAATTTACGACCGACTTGAACGCACCCAAGGAAAACAATATGCCAGCCTCAAACGACGACAACAACACGTCCCAGGAAATATGAGGTTGGGGGAGAGATCGTAGTGGTGGGGAAGGTGGGGGGGGAGATTGAGTTCCTGGGAAGGGGTGAGTGGGGGTTTAAAGGAAAGAAGAATAAGCTTTATGATGGGTGAGCGAAAGAATGGGAAAGGCTCAGAATGGTGGAGAATTAGTGGATAGGAATGGTGGAAATGATAGGTAGGGAGGAAAAAGGAGAGTGTGGCTGCCAGGAGGGGTTTGAAGGATGAATAACTAAAACAAGGTAACGTGTATTTTAAATTGAAAAACGGTAATAGAGAAAAAGAATCTCAAGGAAAATATGTTGAAGGCATATCCGATAGAAAAGGGGAGCCAAACATTCACTTCCAAGCCGTTTATTGCGGTCCGTTAGACCACTTTAAGGGACCAGTTGGAATTATTTACCTTCTGGGTTAACTATTCCAAGGCTGTACTTATATTGGATATCATTACGACCGCCTTGATTTTGTTCCATATTTTTCAACCTGTAATTTTACCTGAATTATTTTTAAATCTTAAATCTTAAAAAAAAATTGTTGGGTTAAATTCGCCACTGCAGTTGCTAAGACTACCAAGTCACTGTGTGAGTGTGAGTGCACGAGAGGAGCGTGAGGCTCGTCTTGCCGTCTGCCACCCCCTTCTAGATGACGCGCCGTCTGCCACCCCCTTGTTGGGGATGTGCCGTCTTCCACCCCCTTATAGAGGATGCATCGTTTGCCACCCCCTTCTAGGAATGCGCAGTCTTCCACCCCCGTATTAAAGATGCACCGCCTGCCACCTCCTTTTTGGGGATGTGCCGTCTTCCTCCCTCGTCTAGAGGATGCGCCGTCTGTCACACCTTCCTATGGGATGCGCCGTCTGCCATCCCCTTATAGGGGATGTGCCGTCTTCTTTTCTCGTCTAGAGGATGCGCCGTCTGCCACACCTTTCTATGGGATGCGCCGTCTGCCATCCCCTTATAGGGGATGCGCTGTCTTCCACTCCCGTCTAGAGGATGCGCGTTCTGCAACCCCCTTCTAGGGGATGCGTGTCTGCACCCCGTTCTAGAGAATGCACCGTCTGCCACCCCTTCTAGGGGATGCACCGTCTACCACCCCCTTCTAGGGGATGCGCCGTCTTCCACCCCCTTCAAGGGGATGCGCCATCTGCCACCCCCTTCGAGGGGATGCGCCGTCTTCCACCCCCTTCGAGGGGATGCACCGTCTACCACCCCCTTCGAGGGGATGCGCCGTCTTCCACCCCCTTCTAGGGGATGCATCATCTGCCACCCCCTTGGAGGGGATGCGCCGTCTTCCACCCCCTTCGAGGGGAAGCGCCGTCTTCCACCCCCTAATCGTGGGTCCATGCATCAAGGCACGGTAAGTTACTGCTAGTCTTGCGCTGGTGCGCTATATGTCTTCGTAATTGTTATCTCTAGAGGAGGTATCATTAACACTTTTTGGCTGGTGCGTCATGACTCTGGTGATGTTAACATTTATGGCTGGTGCGTCATAACTCTGGTGACGTACTGACTACATGACTGGTTTGACGTCAAGACTATATGGCTGATGCATCACGCCTCTGGTAACGTTAAAATTTTATGACTGTTGCGCTATGACTCTGGTGACGTTAAGACTTTATAGCTGATGCGTCACGCCTCTGGTAACGTTAAAATTTTATGGCTGGCGCGTCACGCCTCTGGTAACGTTAAAATTTTATGGTTGGGGCGTCATGACTCTGGTAACGTTAAAATGTTATGGCTGGTGCGTCATGACTCTGGTAACGTTAAAATGTTATGGCTGGTGCGTCATGACTGTTGACTTCAAGACTATATGGCTGATGCGTCATGCCTCTGGTAACGTTGAAATGTTATGGCTGGTGCGTCATGATTCTATTGACGTCAAGACTATATGGCTTATGCGTCATGACTCTGGTAACGTTAAAATGTTATGGCTAGTGCGTCATGACTCTGGTAACGTTAAAATGTTATGGCTGGTGCGTCAAGACTCTGGTAACGTTTAAATGTTATGGCTAGTGCGTCATGACTCTGGTAACGTTAAAATGTTATGGCTGGTGCATCATGACTCTGGTTACGTTAAAATGTTATGGCTGGTGCGGCATGACTCTATAACGTTAAAATGTTATGACTGGTGCGTCATGACTCTGGTAACGTTTAAATGTTATGAATGGTGCCGTATGGCTGGTGACTATATGACTGGTGCGTGATGACTCGTTTGACGTCAAGACTATATGGCTGGTGTGTCACGCCTCTGGTAACATTAAAATTTATGGCTGGTGCGTCATGACTCTGGTGACGTTAAGACTATATTAGGCTGGTGCGTCATGCCTTGTTTGGCGCCAAGACTATATGACTCTGGTGACGTCAAGACTATATGGCTGCTGAGTCATGACTCTGGTAACGTTAAAATGTTATGGCTGGTGCGTCAGGACTCTGGTAACGTTGAAATGTTATTGCTGGTGCGTCATGACTGTGCTGATGTTAAGACTTTATTATGCGTCACAAATATTCACTGAATAGTATGTGTAAGCAGGTGGCGATGGTTGCTGGATATTCCAGCTCACTGGTTGGCTTAGTGTCGAGTCTTGTTGTTAAAGCTCACTCATGCTTCACATGGTGAGTCATCGTCGCCAAGTCTCGCATTGTTCCCACTCCTCCTGCCTTTCTTTCTAAGTCAACGGGTCACCACGAAACTCCACGCCCCTGTTCCTCCATGAATCTTCCATCATTCAATATGTCTCCCCCCTTGCAGGGAGTACAGCCCCCTCAACGCGGGGGAGGTGGCTATTTGATCCGACATTCCTTATTACCGTCAATGCACGCAAACAGTGGGGATGAACCACAGGAAAGAGACATGAATAATGAAGAAAACACCGTAGGAAAAGGCACGTGAATGATGCCGCAGCGTCATAAGAAAATGATAGTAAATGATGAGGGAAAAACATAGGAAAATGCATGTGAATGATGAGGACAACATCGTAGGAGGAGAAGAGTGAATAATGATAAAAGATAGAAAAAAAACGTGTGATATATGAGAAAAAAAACTATAGGAAAAGGCACGTGGATGATGCGGACAGCGCCAAAAGAAACGGCACGTGAATGAAGCGGACGTAACTATACTAAAAGGCACGTGAATGATGCGGACATAACTATACTAAAAGGCACGTGAATGATGCGGACATAACTATACTAAAAGGCACGTGAATGATGCGGACATAACTATACTAAAAGGCACGTGAATGATGCGGACATAACTATACTAAAAAGCACGTGAATGATGCGGACATAACTATACTAAAAGGCACGTGAATGATGCGGACATAACTATACTAAAAGGCACGTGAATGATGCGGACATAACTATACTAAAAGGCACGTGAATGATGTGGACATAACTATACTAAAAAGCTCGTGAATGGTGAAGAATGCACCGAATAAAATGGTACGGGAATAGTGAAGACAATCCCTTGGGGTAATAATCCATTCTAGAAAGAGCCAAGCGGGAGTACCTGAAATACAAAAATTACGAGAACACAATCACGTGAGAAATTTGTTATGTTGGTCAGGCGCACTCAGTACGCGCTCTATCCATGAGGATACCCTGGGTCTATTTCCCATTAGAAGCTATTGTGATATAATTACCCTCAGCTAATTGGCAATAAGACTGTAAACACCACATGATGTAGAGCGTACAGCGACATTGCTCTCTCGAACATTTAGAGGACTTATTGGGCAAGATTTGAAGGCTATGCAACAACTAAATCACCCTGTGGTATATTACTGCTTCAGATGTCAAATAAATTTCTATAATTAATGTTCAAAAGGAATCCAATAACAAAAGTCGACCTACAAAATTTAAAACGCATGATTTTTTGTCTAATCTGATTTAAAAAAACAATAAACCAACAACCATGCCAACAAAACAAACAATTACAAACAAAGTACAATAAAATCAAGCAACGTGCATACAATCGAGAATATTCCTACCGTCCTCCAAGTGTCCGAGTGCTGAAACTCTGCGTTGTATTTCTATTGATTCGCAATATAAGTGGTAGAGAGTCAAGCTAAATATATATCTGTCTCCTGCCGGCCGTCCTCTGCCTCGAGGTATCGGCTCCTGTGTCACGACCAATGAAGTGGCAAGGGATGTCAAACCTGGCTTTGGAAGAGCGTTAGCTCCTGCTGTCGAGCGGCACACGGCAAAGCGGGAACAATGTGAATGGTAGGGATGGAAATGGGAATGATGTAAATGGGAATGGTAGGAATGGGAATGATGGGAGTGGTAATGATGGAATGGGAATGATAGGCATGGGAATGGAAATGGTAACATCGAGAAAGGTGCGAAATAACAAGTAAGGAATGGGAATGGTGGAAATGTGACAGGTGGGAGTGAGAATGGTTCGAATGACAGGAATGTGAATGGTGTGAAATAACATGAATGGTATTGGAAAGATTTCAGGATTAGAAATATATTTTATTACGATGGCAGACCTACAAAAGTACAGATTCTTTAAAATTATTCGAAGAAACGTGATATGTCTCTGTCAGGGTAAGCTGTTTTAAAGACATTACTTATTTCTTCAATAATAACACAACTGTTAATGACATGAAAGTTAATGGCAATACGGTCAATGCCATGACTGTTAATGGGAACATTTAATGGCAAGACTGTTAATGGCATGATTGCTAATGACATGACTTAATGGCAAAACTGTTAATAGTGATACCTTTACTGGCAACACTGATAATGGCAAAACTGTTAATGATAAGACTGTTAATAACAAGACTTAATGGCAAGACTATTAATGTCAAGACTTTATGGCAAAACTGCTAATAATTGTACGTGTCTAGATTTTCAATGTCAAGATTTCCTAGACATGACTTAATGGCAAGACATAATGTCAAGCCTGTTAATGACATCTCAGGCGGTCAGAACTGATCCCATCTAACACTTAACATTAATTGCTCCCACAAACTCCCTCTGCTGGCATTCAAACTTGAACGTTCATTAACAAGTCCTTCCAAATCCCATAATCCTCAGACTGACATGCGCCAACTTGCATTCCCATGTCCCATTCCTGTTCCAAGTCCCGGCGGTTCAGTCATGCTGAAAGACATGGATCACCATTCCTTTGTTATCTTATTCATTCATGTATGACTTCCTTCACTCATCAATATATGGTATTGTTCTTTAGAAGATTAGCATTCGATCACATTTCTTTCTTTCAAATTTCTATGGCATCTCTAGACGTCACGCACAATAAATGGTGCTTGTTGGATTCGGCTTAATGCAAATTGTTTTCTTATTTTTTGAAACACGTCGTAAATTCAGCAGTCGGTGAGAAAATATTTTGAAAGCCTGTAAAGTTTTATGTGGAGAGAACAAACGAATTCTGGTTGATGAGCGACTCACGGAAGAAATTAGAGTTAAATTGAAGTATAGTATAAAATATACAAAGTAGAATGTCATCTCACATACGAGTGGAAATTGGTGGATGCTACTCTACTGCAGTACTCTGTTATTAGATCATTCTACGCTACTACAGTACTCTGTTCCACTCTACTACAGTACTCTGTTCTACTCTACTACAGTACTCTGTTCTACTCTACTACAGTACTCTGTTCTACTCTACTACAGTACTCTGTTCTACTCTACTACAGTACTCTGTTCTACTCGACTACAGTACTCTGTTCTACTCTACTACAGTACTCTGTTCTACTCATTAAAGAGTTGGCCAGCCTTTGTACGAGAATGACGGTTGTTTGAAACCTGTATTTTATGTAGCCGGATAAATTTTGCTCCTACAGAAAGTGCATTGTGTAAACCTCGATATAAAATTTACTGGCGGAAAGTGTTGGCCGATCATCATTCGAAGGATAGCTGATGATAACTTAACCTATATTCATATGCTTGAATTACCAAGGCAAATTTTTGAACGCACTTTTTTGAATTAAAATTTATTAAAGAATGCCGTTAGTCGTACGCATTTTAATACATCTATTATGCTCTTCTCGTCTCTCTATTCAATTCAGACTACTGAATGGACGATGAGCAAAAACACATCCATTTGCTTCATCAAAGATGGCCTCTAAAAGTTGAAATCATCGACATTTATCGCGTCCTAAGTCTTCTTTTTAAAGGCAGAGCAAAACCATTTTACCCCAAGTCTATGGCTTAAAATTCCCATCCCCATTGCTTCATCAAGGATATTCTCTAAATGCTGAGGCTATCGTCACTTATCATTCCCTATATAATCGTTCTAAAATCCGGTACCAAATCATGTTGCCCGATCTCAATTTATATCCCAAACTACAACCCCGTCTGAACCGACTTGACTAAACGGAAGAAGAAAAATAAAGGAAAGAGAGACCCATAAATCCACACGCACTGCATAAACAAACCAAGTCTCTCCTAAACCAACCCTCGTCCACTGATCAAATCACAAAAACAAGACCCAACAAAGATGCCTACACATGTTGGGTTGAATTTCCAGACTGCAAACCGCCACATCGAATCCAAAAAACAGTTTGAGTAATGAACCAAGTTCTGGCAGAGGTGACTAATGCACCTGGTAGATTTTTGCGGGTTCACGAACCCTCCCCGTATATTGGGTGACCGAAAGGGGCCTTTTCCATTCCTCACAGAGCTTGTAGCGTCCAAGGATACTATGCTGTTGGGATAAACCGTTGCAACACAACTAGTTTATCTCCGCATACATCATGAGTGACATTGCTGACGTTCTACATGGATTCTGTTGAGGCATTACTAGGTGATATTGCAACTTGAACCACAGGCTAGCATCAGGTGCCGAGAAGGAGAAATACTAGTTTCAATGGTGAGGCATTACTTGGTGATATTGAAACTTGAATCACAGGCTAGCATCAGGTGCCGAGAAGGAGAAATACTAGTTTCAATGGTGAGGCATTACTTGGTGATATTGAAACTTGAACCACAGGCTAGCATCAGGTGCCGAGAAGGAGAAATACTAGTTTCAATGGTGAGGCATTACTTGGTGATATTGAAACTTGAATCACAGGCTAGCATCAGGTGCCGAGAAGGAGAAATACTAGTTTCAATGGTGAGGCATTACTTGGTGATATTGAAACTTGAATCACAGGCTAGCATCAGGTGCCGAGAA
>SDVV010014767.1:0-14714 GCA_016164225.1 Gammarus roeselii
ATACATATACATAATGCTTCCATATAATTAAGAGGGTTCAGCACGTTGTGCGCCGCCGTACCCCCGATGGTAGATCTCTCCTGAGGCAATGCCTCTCCTGAAATAAGGCCTTACCAACATGGTTGGTTGCCTTTAGCTCGTACGTCGGTGACTTCACTACATTTCTTCTTTATAGAGAGCAGCCACCTACCCTAGTGCAAGCGTTAGTGAGAGAATTCCTATAGTGGTTCCTCTTCTTTAGAGGGATCAGCCTGCCTTCCTAGGCTCAAGCGTTACAGAAAGGTTTTAATAGTACTTGTGCTCCTTTAGAGTGATCAGTCTTCCAACCTTGACGCAAGCGTTACAGAAAGGTTTTCAACAGTACTTCTACTCCTTTAGAGGGATCAGCCTTCCTACCTTGACGCAAGCGTTAAAGAAAGGTTTTCAATAGTACTTCTGCTCCTTTAGAGGAATCAGCCTTCTTACCTAGACGTAAGCGTTACAGAAAGTATTTTAACAGTAATTCTGCTCCTGTAGGGGGACCAAATTTACTACCTTGACGCAAGAGTTACTCGAAGGTTTCCTATGAGAGTTCTTATTATTTACAAGGCGAAGCCTTCCTACCTTTGGCGTGCGCGTGTCAGATTTTTTTTTACAGTGATTTATTTCCTCTAGCTGGATCTTTCCACCTGGGCAAGCTATACAACAAGTTCTTCTAATGCGGTTGATTTCCTTAGCAGGGAGCAACCCGCATCTTGAGTGATGCTTCTCCGCGATAGCATGTGTCGTTCTCTTTCATCATTACACGCGAAGCTATTTCCGCTTCTGTGTAGACTGTTTAAAGCAGAGAGGGACACGGACCGTCGATTATGTTCAAAGGAACCTGAAATATGATACGCCTTCACTGATGTCGACGTCAAATGAGTCTTTGCACATACAAAATAATGAATTTCATGCGACAAATACTGAACGGAAAGATATTATGTAATGGATTCTCGTTTATTGATCGTGCCATAAATTGTCAGTAGAAAATTCACAACGTAATTGAACAGTGATTGCAGAGCTTGTGTTTATTTCGTGTGGCATGAAACAGTCTCTCTTCAGCTTGACCATAGTAAGTAATAAGTATTGATATAGAATACAATTATTTCAACCAGCCGGGAAAGGGCCGAATTTTTCACTCAATTAACTTCGAGTTATATTTTCACATAAATTTATTCAAAAGGACTACAAAAAGTAGGTTATCGACATCGCTTCCATAAACTCCTGCTTCAGTGTTCATCTGGATTCTAGAAAAGAATATGAAACACAAACTTCCTAATTTATTTAGGAATTATATACTATTGCTAAACGAATGAGTAAATCATAAATAAACAACGGAGACTCATTGTTCATTGTCGTACCTACGAAAATATTCTTAATATCCTCGTGTATTTTGCAACAGGGCGAATAAACGAGTGAGCAACTTTTAGCGTCGTATATGCGACACCAGCTGACAACTTTAAAAACGAAGAACTAAGAAAAGCGATGCGAGCCTAGCTGAAGGAATTATCTGTTCAAAACAATGGATGGCAGCCTTAATAGCACTTCAACACGACTTTTTTTGTGAATGTTTCATTTCCGGAAGAAGACGCGTCTGCGACCGTCATTTGTGACTAAGCCGTCGTCCGGCCTCTCACATTGAGTGAAATTCTGACTACAAGATTGTTCTGATTACGACGTACTCCTTCTATGTTTGCGATACTCAATCAATTTAGTGGCATGAACTTTGATCAACTTAATTAATCACTTCTTTTAAATATGAAAGTCGTGTCTCTGGTGGAAAGGAGGCCCAAATCAATCAATCAATCAATATGAAAATCGTGTCTCTGGTGGAAAGGAGGCCCAAATCAATCAATCAATCAATATGAAAGTCTAAAATGATGGTGTATTTAAATGAGCATAGACAGGAATCATTCCAACTATGTCCAACTATTAAAAAATCACACTTTTTTTTGTGATAGGGTATAATGGCTACCCCTGGACTGTTTTATAATCCCGAACGACGAAATACGAGTAGGATATGTTCTCTGAATGTCACGTTTGGATCAAACTTTGATGCAGAGGCGGAATGAGTTGTATTGTTCCGCTCTTGCATATTATTAATCAAAATTGTATTGTTATCAATAATGTCTCCCTGTGTCAACGGAGAGACATATTGTTCTTAATCAGAATCGTTTTCTTATTAGCACAATGATGTATCATGTATCATTCTGAAGGGTTTCGGTTCGTCCGTCCGTCTTTTTGTTGTAACGCTCGGAAAAAAAAAATCTGAACTCCTCTTGCACTAAATGAAACTTTCAATCACTACCGCTGTTCTGAATCATGCCTGCTTGTACAATTTAAAGTTATCATGTCATACAGTCCATCATTGGATGAGTATTGTTGAGTACTGCAGTTAAGTGGAGAGATTTATTTCGAAATATGAATATTATTAGGTCAGAAAAAATGTTTTGAGATTTTTTTTATTGCGACTTGAAAGCAATCATAGCATACAGAGCGGAATGGGGAAGCTCATGTAGAGTGTTACGAATAATTGTAAATGCTTACTGTTATTTTAATGCTGTAAACGTTTATTTATTATCATCTCCTTCTGCTGTTCTGAAACTACCGTTATTATCTGACCGTTCTTAAATTTAAGTTTTAAATGTTGCTGAAGGTGATTTTTTAAAAATCGTAAAGGTAAAATTAACATGCCTTGTAATATTTCAATATTTTACTAGTACCTAAATGAATTCAATAACTGTTTTCATAGTTCAAATCATAAACTTCTTAAAAACAGACTCAAAATGAACAGTATTTTAGTCGACTGTCCTGCATTACTCTTTTAAAGGGGTTACCATGAGCAGCATATCACGGGAAAGGACTATCTTATTAGAGGGGAGAATTCCTAATCTAATTATCTTCTGCGCTCCAACTTTCCGGGTTCTAACTTTCTGTCGTGCGGAACAGTTGTTGTCTGAATTCAACTTTAACCTTAATCATCACGATATATTTTTTACAAGTAACACACGCTGTTGGGAGACATGATCGTTCCATTGTGGAGGACGATGTCTATTTCGATAGTTTATTCTGTGATTTGTAAACAAATAAAATGTTCACATTTAAGGAGTAAAACTTCTGTGTGAGAATTCAGTAAATGAACACCAGAGAAGCCTGTCAACAATAATGATTTTACTCCTGTTTTGCATCAATAAATGATTTGATTTGATTTCAGCTAGCGAGAATTCAGCCAGAGGCGACTAAATTAGGCTATACATGCAGCAAGAACTTCGCCGCATACATCATACTTGGTAAGGAATTGGAGTTACAGCCAACAAGAAGAACTCTCCAATGCAGATCTCCGTCAAGAGATCTTATAGATTTTAGTCAGCAAGGAGAATTTCTCGAAATAATGTTTAGGTGGCTGCACTAAATGGCGGACGGGCGGAGGAGCAGGGCATGTCGTGGACGTAAAGGCACCGCACGCGATCGCAGTTCAAACGATCCGCCGGCCGATAACCAACTGCAATAAGTCGTAAGTCTGAAGAAACCTGTGATTGGATGGGGCTGGTCGACACCAGGCAAGTAGCAACCAGTCTGAAACTAACCAGCAATCCTGCCACAACCCCCTTGAAATGTTCGCTGGCTAACGTTAGACAAGCTCGGGACGTGCATCCGGCTCTGCAAAAGACACCAGTCGGTGTACGTCGTCTCACTTCTGCCTCAAGCAGCACTTTGATAAATACGCCTCTACTCTATTGTATGTTGTTTGCGAAAGATGCTCTAATAGTACATACACTGTTTTGTAGGGAAATATATATTCAACTTTGGTTACATAGATTGTGCAATATTTCCAACTTTGTGATGATGATTGTTTAGAAAATCCAGCATTTCGATTCGAAGAGCCACGAATCTCACTTCACTGCTTCCCTATTACGAGTGACTTCGTGTTATGAGGCTTTCGTAAAGAGGGAATCTTCTCACCATTCAAGTTTATTGCTATCTAGATCCTGTTTTAAATATCGGTCGATGGAAACCGCTTATCGTAAGTTGACTTCAAACAATACCAAATAACATCTCATTCTCTTCTACCCTTTTCCTTGAATGTTTTTCACGCTCTTCTCATTTACAGGTACGGTAATCAGCGAGGTGCTTCCATCGTCTGCCGCTCCCATGTCATGGCGCTCTCGTCGCTGCGACTGATCCCACGGCGACGAACAGATCCGTGTTCTTCTTCTTACCCAGACTTATTAACTTTCCATCAGTCTGGTTTCGAATAAGATGTTACTCTTATCAGACGATGATCAGTTTTAAATTAAAACTCATCGTATAATTATATTGTCAGTCTGGTCGACTGTGTTATACACTTTACATAACGGTTTATATATATTTATGTATAGTTGCTGCTTTCAGCAACTAAGGGCCCTGGGTAAGATACCAAACCGCACACCACTTGACATTCCTGTACCCCCAGGCTAGAGCGGCGGGACGCCCCAGAGTGTAAAAGTTTCACTGTTATTTGTTTTTATCTATGTTATGATCTATTGATAGAGTAACTTTTGTCTTATTACTTTTTTTATACAAAAAGACCTTTCTAAAACCAATGTTTGATCATTCCAACCTTGCTTTACCCGATTATCACAACCTTGAAACCTTTAACGTAACATGTAATTGTACGCATTAAAGACTGAAGTATAGTTGACACTTTTTAATATGAGTAGTACTATTGACAAGCTATATCATTGTAAGTGTTGGATGACTTTCGATATATTAAATGACTCCACCGTATTGATATTTATTTTGATACCTAGCTTTAAATATATACGTTATGTGTATTTCTTCAGAAAGCCTCTGGATTAGGTTACTTGTACGAGAACATTCGTAAGTGTATGCCATTTGTGCCTGTCCAACAAGTGGAGAGGTCAGAATTTTTGTGCCTGCTATAGGATTACATGCAGGCCATGGGTGTATTCTAAAACGGCTAAAATAACTTGGGTGCCAATGGGACACAAGTATGCCAGGGGACACGCCCTTTAGCAGTTAGCAAACGGTAGAGCTGTTTTCATTGGACAATTCCAATCTTAGACGTTAACGCGAGGCGCCTCACCGTTTTGTAAAATGTTATGGATTTCTGTCTATTAACCTCCTAATGAATTATTAATGATCTGATACAAGATAAAACACTCACAATTGCTACGGTTCTTCAATCAACGGGTCAGTGAAATCCTAACATACTTAACTCTAAGTGGATCTAAGGGCCTACACCCTTACTCAACTTTAGGTCCTTCTGCGGTGGCCGCCGGTGTTCGTCTGGGGTTGTCCGCTCTCCCCCTCCCTAACTGTTCCCAATCACTCAAAATCTTACAAAAAGGGGAGGCGCCTTGCGTTAGTGTCTGAAATTGGAATTGTCCAATGAGAACAGCTCTACCGTTTGCCAACTGCTAAAGGACGTGTCCCCTGGTTTACTTGTGTCCCATTGGCACCCAAGTTATTTTAGCCGTTTTAGAATAAACACATGGCCTGCATGTAACCCTATAGCAGGCACAAAAATGCTGACCTCTCCACTTGTTGGACAGGCACAAATGGCATACACTTACGAAGGTTCTCGTACAAGTAACCTAATCCAGGGGTTATCTGAAGAAATACACATAACGTATAGAATAAAAGCTAGGTATCAAAGGAGATATCAACACGGCGGAGTCACTTAATAAAACAAAAATCATCCTACACTTACAGTAATATAGCTTATTATTAGTACTACCCATATTAAAAATTGTCAACTATACTTCAGTCCTTAATGCGTACAATTACATGGAAACAAATAACAGTGAAACTTTTACACTCTGGGGCGTTTCGCCGCTCTAGCCTGATGGTACAGGATTGTCAAGTGGTGTGCGGTTTGTTATCTTACCCAGGGCCCGTACTTGCTGAAAACAGCGACTATACATAAATATACATAAGCCGTTATGTAAAGTGTATATCATATGTATTTGGTGGATGTATTCTCTTGTCAATAATCGCACTACCCCAGAGGGACAATTTTCAATAAACTAGAACTTTGAGGAATAGTTTGTCCATTTGTAGTAATGTTCGTTTGCAAATCACTGTAATAGGACTCACCATGAACTGATAATTCGTATGTAGGAATAGAAAGTCGTTTTCCAATGCAGGTATGAAGAGACGTTCGCTGACCCCCTGAAAAAATGTAATCTTGTATTAATGGTGCCAGTGTACACTAGAAGGTGCCATCTCCCCATGGCACCGCGAATTCTTTATGGTTACAGTGAGGTGCTGGTAAGTTCCAGTCGTGTTTGGCAGTGCTAGGAACATTTCAATGGTCCCGGTAACCTGCTAACACCAACTCTTGATGAAACCAGATGACTCGAACTGTCAGTACTTGATGATAGCAGCCATCTTGTAATGGCGCCAATCAGTTTCTTCGATGCGGGCCTATCCGCTTCCTAAGTGTCACCTCCAGCTCCCTCTGGTGCCAGTCTGTGGGTATCACGGCAGCCAAGCCTTAAAGGGCCTTGCCTTTCTTTGTAGCGCCTTATTTGTAGTTCTTGCATCGCGTACTCCATGCTTTTATCCTCCTCTCTTCCTTTCTCTCTTTCACATTCTTATGGACGATTTATTTTCTGCTGCCAGCCAGCGCCTCGATCTTAGTCAGTCGTCTTTTGAAGTTTAATGTGAGTGTCAAAATTACGGAAAGAAGTTCTACTCGTCAAACCAAATCCGGTCAAGTTGCTGAGGTAGTTTGATTCTTCTGTTCTGTCCCAGATTGGTTTTACACATCAAATCCAGCTCCGGTGGAAAACAGAAGAAACTACTACTACTACACATCAAATCCAATCATTATTTTGTTGTTGTACGTCATATTCAAGTACTTAGTAGTAGATTGCACCAGGTTTGATTTCGGTGATGTCTAAATCTTCATTGTCAGTCTTACTATGATATTGAATATCTCCTTCAATGTTGTACAGCCTTTGTATGCGAAAAATGTACCACATAAAGTCGTAACTTAGGAAAGTGAGGCAACAGCATAGCAGGTCAAGTGAGGGAAATATGACCTAGAATTTACCAATACCTCAGATAAAGATTTTTTGGATTGAGTGATTTCATCATGCAGACTTAAGAGCAAAAAATTGAGTCGAGTGTACAAGCTATGTTAGAGGTAATATGTCAGCCATAGAGTATGTAGAAAAAGTATATATCAAAGGCACATTTTTATAATTTTGAAAATTAAATATAAGTGTGTGCAATGATTCAGTCCAAAAATATGATGATATCTGAGGATGCTTATTTTTTCATATCAATCCTTTGCAATCGGATGCGTTTTACGACAAAATTTACGCGAATGGAAATGTGATATGTTATTGTCACATATCACCTACACATACAAACACATCTTCATTTCACAACGTTAAGGTCCCAAATCCGTCCGCAGTCCACCTCCCAAATCGGGTAGACCTGTTTTAACTCCCCGCTCTCCCCCGGATCCGGGCGGCGGTCTTGCCTCCCTGTTTGGAGAGAGAGCAGGCCCCTGTGCTGTGGGCACACGCTCTGTAAGTACGTGAGGCCTCGTCGCAAGGCCGAGCGGTTCCGCGAGAGCGGCTATTGAGCAGCAGCCCTCGACACAAGTCGTTCAACTGGTGTGGGTGGCCACTGTAACTGACGATATTTCGATTGGGAATAAGAGGCGATTAGAGCTAACGAATTATAAATGCTTGCGTTGTGTTTTGATCATGACGTGTAGAAAAATATTGCTTAGCTGAGCTTTCTTGAGTTTGATTTAATTGACAGATTCTGGTGTGGGAGCTTTACATTTTCAGCGTTGTAAAACTGAAAAATAATTAACAATACCCTCAGTTACACCGTATTTAAATCTTCAAATGGTTTAATTGGATTTCTCGTCATGGTAAATTAAACGGCTAGAGTTGTAGCCCTTGTGCAGCATCGATAAATAACAGCCGAAAACTTCAAGAATCGGTGCATACATTCATAAAAAACAGTAACGTGCTGAAATGAGAATTCGTTTTTTCTTGTTTGAAGTAGGGGACGCTAAACTGAATGTCAATAAAACTTCAACCTAAACAACTATAATCAGCAGAGAAGACGTTTCCTGTCCCTATCTCCCACTAACTGCTATATCCTGTCCCATGCAATGTTCCAGAGGAGGAAGAATTCGTTTGATGGAATACCGCGCTTGCTCGCATGAGCTGATTCAGGCCGATCAGATATGCACAGGTATGAAAGTTAAAGGCATCCGGGATGATTGCAGAGAAAAAGGCTGTTCGAAAATACAGTTGCAGTTTGCAAACCAGTTCTACAAAGGAATTTTCGATCCAGATTGAACCAAATCGATTTTTGGGTTACTGTTGTGCGGTGATTTTGGTGTGAGCCAGAGACCCGAGAATACAAGTTTGTAAATATTGGTAAACTCATTGAGGAATTGATTTTGCTACGTGAATATTTGTTAGTTGCTCCTTTTTTGGAGCTTTCTTTTCTTTAGCCCAGACTCTCAGTATTGAATTGCTTTCCCACTTGGCCACGGTAGACCATTCATGTGCGAATAATTCCATCATACAAAGCTTACCAAGAACAATTGTGAAGTTTGTGATGCGTTGCAGCAGAAGGCCTACTGCTTTCGAGTATGTATGGGAAAGAGGCGAGGCTGGGTCTCGAAGAGTGGCGAGAAAATAAACTGGATGACTTATGTACCTAACGTGAGTCATCAACGATCCGTTTGTAGAAAATAAAAGTGTTAAATTTTCATCAACAATCCTCTAGCCCGGATTTAGATGGTACAATCAACGTCTGCGTTCTGTGACGTTAAAGCAAATGACTGAATTTCACGGTTGCACGGGTTCATGTGAATAGAAACAGGAAATTTTCTGTGATTATAAAAAAAAATCGAACAAAACCATTGAGTATGTGACTTGGAGGAACATTGAAGAAAGGACCGAGTTATGAAACCAGAACAGAATTTGAACCAGCCAAAAACAGCGCAATTTTACTGCATGAAATTAGGTCGTTTACTGGATAAAATTTGATGCTTTAGTAGGGTACATTGCAGTTCGACAGATTTTTTCGTGGTCCTTAATTCAGTATTTACCTTCAAACAGGAGTCGCAACATTTTTAAGATTTAGAATTCGTACAAAAAACATGCCCGTGAACAGGAGAGTCAAAGACACTGGTTTGTGATGCCTCTTTGTCACAAGCATGCGCCAGCCGCACATATGAGACACCATCTGACGGAAGACATTTAGAGTATGCTATAACCGGCACACCGAGGGTCGAGGGGCTGCTATGCTGCTAGTCGCTTAGGCTGACAGCAGATAAAACACAAGCCTCTCACTGAGACAGAACACTATCTCGCATTAGTGAGTCCGGCACTGGTATGTAAATCGTTCCGCTCCTGCTTGGCCAGGATTGTGTCAAGGATTGTGCATGGTCAAAATACACAAAAAAAATCCGTCAGATGGCGGTAGGCTTTAACAGCAGAAAGTTTCCAAAACAGCATATTTACGCCATGCTGTTCTCAATAACAATTTTTGCTCTTTACGCTCCACGGCACTTTTGATTGAAATCGATGAGACTAATTTTAATCAATTTATTTGAAAGTGAATGGGGTCAGGAAAATTCTGGTGAATCAGTGTTGTTCTGACGAATTTGTCTGACGTCAGAGAAATCTGAACTATATTTTGGCACAGACATTACTCTGTTTTGACCATGCTTCAGGACGCCTGGGTCAACCATACAGATTCTTCAATGACAATTACCCAGCAGTTGATCATTTTTTACGAGCGGTATCCTTGCACTCGACCGTTAGGTTTCAAATCCTCTCTTCACTAATGTGAAGAGTTAGTGCGACCTTGACTTTTGTGAGCTATTTGATCTACGAGCATATATACAGGATTAAAATAGTGACCTATTATCAGAATTGGAGGAAGTTACTCTGCATCCAATTTGTCAAGCTTCTGGACAGAGTTTGTTAAAGTTATTGGATGGAATTCTTCAGGTCCGCATATGGTGTGTATGAACATCTATCGTACAAATACATTCAGGATGGGCTTCTAGGGAAAAATTGCAACGTACGAGCGAAGATTATTGATAAGCACATGCAATTTAAAATCCTACTAACACCAAGTCGTCAATATCGGGTTTTGAGGTCCAGAATCACTCAGCAAACTATACTTTGTCGAATCAGGGCAAAAAATGACAGAAAAGAAGCGTCACGGATACTTCCTCGCTTACCATTCAAGAGAAATCAGAAAAAGAAAAAAAATTCTACGCGCCAAGGCTCATCACTTCAGTTTGTTAACTTTGTTCACTTTGATAGGGGGGTGAAGTGGCATTGTTCAGGTGCAGCAAAATCCGTAACCAGAGTTCAGTGCTGGTAAGATTTAGTATGGATGGTCTTCAGCTCAGATTTAAAGAGTATAGAACTGAAATGGATGGGTCAGCGGCACATTGCTATAGAAACACCTCTGTACCAAAATAAATGGTTGTAGATTATAAGATGGGAGTTCTAGATGTAAATTTTTGGAAAAAAAATATTATATTTCATACGAGAAGACGCGTCTAGAAAACAACATAACGGCAACTTGGACGCAACATTGCAGTCAATCACAGTAATATACATGCCCATTTGTGGGTATCTTACTTTATTAATGTTAAGTATTTTCCTGCTTCGTTGGTGGATTTTTTTAAGTAATCACTTGAATTTTTAGTTTATAACATAATTAAAGAAATTCAGTCAATTGAAACTTCAAATTATGTTCTCAATGTTTCAATTCAAGTGAAATGGCATGCAAATGGCAAAGCCAACGCCTCAAATTTTACCTTTTTTACCTGAATGCACTTTGTACAGTATCATACACCTGAGCTAAACTGCACTACGAGGCATGAACTGTCATACAATCCTTGCCTAAACTACCCAATAGCATGTGCGCTAGGCACCGCATCAGGTCGGACATTTTTTAGACTTCACAAAAACAAAGCTGGTCGAGGCAAATTATTGGCATTCTTTGGAGTCAGGAACAGACGGGTTCGGTTGGGCCGCTACAGCGCTGGAGACAGCCGGGGGCAGGATAAAATCAAGTAGCAGCCTAAAGGCGTGGAGCATGTCGGTGCAGCGAGTGCTATGATGGGAGTATTAGAGTAGCTGAGAGTAAACGACAGCCAGGAGGCACGAGGCATGTTGGTGTGGCAAGAGGTATGTTGGGAGTATAAGAGGGACTGAAAGGAAACGGCATCCTAGAGGAATGGGGCATGTCGGCGTGGTGAGTGGTATGATGGGAGTATAGGGGAACAGAGTGAAATTAAATGGCAGCTCGAGGGCGTGGGACATTTTGACCTGGCGAGTGGTATGATGTGTGTAGAGGGTATGACTGAGGAAAGTGGCATTTCAGAGGCCATGGAGCATGGTGGCTCGTGGTATGGGATGGTGAAAGAATAGGGGATGATAAAGAGTAGGTAAAACGGAGAGAAAGCTTGTAGATGGCAGATGACTGGTTCAGTGAAGGAGTATTCCAAAGCAAAATGAATATTAGAAAGAAAAACTTGCATGCAGACAAGTGACAAGTTATTTTCATATTTTTCCGCATTCATACATCAATTTAATCATGATGCGTGAAGGCTAGTGATCGTCCTACTTAGTGCAGAGTTTGTACACACATAATTCCCGGGATGGTTGGTGTTATGACTATTGAAGGTATGGCCCAACCATGATATCCAGGATGGATACGAATATGAATACAGTGGAGATACACTTGTAAACTACTGGATGGTGAGTCGCGCCTTTCGAAGGGGTTGCTCACCCTTGGCCAATTCAGTTCAGGAAGCTGTGTAGCAGGGCATCTCCTCTGAGGTCTGGGGCATCGAATAAAATAGTCTTCCCCCTTTCCCCTCCCCCCACCTCAACTGATAAGATTTGTGTTCTTGAATCTCCCTTCTGCATCAGGTTATAAGCAGCCTTCTCTCAGTCATGCAGAGATCACGAGTGCTTCCACCAAAGGTCGCCTTAACAGGATTCTTCCTCGTCTCCTTCATGATATCTCCCAGTGGGTATGAACACTCCTTATGTAGGAGGCTGATAAGCATCCTCTAGATCTACTCCGTAACTACAGAAACACTCGTCCATTGATCAGCTCAGTGACTGGAAACTTTGATGATCGACAGGTTCGATTCCAATTGACTGTAACACTGTACGAGTCGCAAGCTGTTTGTGGAGGCAACCAATCACCTAATAACGTCACCTTCGGATGCCTGCGATCGCCGTGCAATCACATTCAACGTCCCTACCCGCATTCGGTTCATTATGGAGGAGAGTAATTAGATGAAAAATTCCACGCAAAACCTTTCAGACAATACAACATGTTAGTAGAGCAGCCCTCCCCCACAGTGGCAACGCCTCTCTACCAAGTCAACACTCCCCTCTTAAGGCATCAACTCCTCCCACCCCCATCAGCACTCTTCCCCGTCCCTCTTGCAATGCAGCTCTGCCCACCAGAAGGCGATGGTCATCAGCCAATTGCTGTTAATCTGAGCCCGATAGACGACATTCTTTGGCAGGCGGCTTACGGACCTGCAGCTTTGCCACTTACGGAGCAGAACCTTGGCGGCTTACAATCTTCACCGTAGCGGTTTACGGACTCGCACATTGTCGGCTTACGAATGTGCCTCTGGCGGTGTGCAAACCTTCACATTGGCAGCTTACGGATGAACCTCTTAGCAGTTTACAGACCTGCACATTGGCAGCTTACGGATTACTGACTGATTTACTGACCTCTTGTTGGTTTACTGACCTGCACATTGGCGGCTTACGGACCTTCACTCGAAAGCTTACGAAGCAGGACCTTGACAGCACGGACTTGCAACTTAGTGGTTTAGGGACCTGCACCAAGACGGCTTATGGACTTGTACCTTGGTGGCTCACGAACCCATACCTTGGCGGCTTACGTACCCGCATCAAAGACAATAAAGTAGACCAAGACGCGAAGGAAGCGGGTCTTGTAAGCTTAAGATTTCAAGCGCCCTCTGGGGGATGGATCTATTTACGTTCACTAACAAATTATTCACAAGTGAGATTTATGTTCCCAAATTATGTCAGAAAATATCTGCCAAGATTAAGTAAATGTTGGATCTTGGCTACGTATGAGTGCTGGGGATGAACGTCTTCAATTTAACAGGGCAGTGGATGCTTCTATCTAGGGAGCGAACATGAATCCGACTAACAAACTCAAAAGAAAGGGATTAGAAAGAGCTTACGTGTCTTGGTGGAAGTTAACGTCTTTGCTCGCACCTCGGCAGTTTATGGGCTTTCACTTCAGCGGCTTACAGCAAGCCCTTTGGCGACTAGCCGACCTGTACCTTAGCAGCTTACGTACCTTCACCTTGGCGGGTTCGGCTAGCACTGAGGTGGCTAACGGACTAGTGCTTCGACTGTTTACGGACCAGCACCTAGGCGGTTCACGGGTGCACTCGGTGACTACACGTTGGAGCTCCGGTGGAAAACAAAAGAAACTACTACTACTACTACTACTACTTACTAACGGATTACATCTCGACGCCCTTCAGATCTGCAATTTGGCGGCTTACGAACCTGCTCGTTGGTGGATTGTGGACGTACACCTCTGTGGTGTACGGGCTCGGTGGTGTACGGGCTCGCTGGTGTACGGGCCTGCAACTCTGTGGCTTGCGGATTTTCATCTCGGTGGCTTATGCCTCTGCAACTTGGTAGCTTCCGGACCTGCACTTCGGCGGCTTACATACCTGGCTTATTGACCGGCACCTTGGCGGAGTCCGAACCTGCATCTTGGCAGCTTACGGACTTGGAAACATAATTATGCTCTACTCCGGCAGCCTGCTGAACTAAACCTTCGCAGATTGCCGAGCTGCTTTTTAACCGACTGCTGAGCCACACCTCAGCAGCTTTGTGAGCCACACCTCAACAGCTTTGTGAGCCACACCTTAGCAGCCTTCTGAGCTACACCTCAGCAGCCTTCTGAGCTACACCTTAGCAGTCTTCTGAGCTACACCTTAGCAGCCTTCTGAGCTACACCTCAGCAGCTTTGTGAGCCACACCTCAACAGCCTTCTGAGCCACACCTTAGCAGCCTTCTGAGCTACACCTAAGCAGCCTTCTGAGCCACACCTTAGCAGCGTTCTGAGCTACACCTCAGCAGCTTTGTGAGCCACACCTCAACAGCTTTCTGAGCCACACCTTAGCAGCCTTCTGAGCTACACCTAAGCAGCCTTCTGAGCCACACCTCAACAGCTTTGTGAGCCACACCTTAGCAGCCTTCTGAGCCACACCTCAACAGCTTTGTGAGCCACACCTTAGCAGCCTTCTGAGCCACACCTTAGCAGCCTTCTGAGCTACACCTAAGCAGCCTTCTGAGCTACACCTTAGCAGCGTTCTGAGCTACACCTCAGCAGCTTTGTGAGCCACACCTCAACAGCCTTCTGAGCTACACCTTAGCAGCCTTCTGAGCTACACCTTAGCAGCCTTCTGAGCCACACCTTAGCAGCCTTCTGAGCGACACCTTAGCAGCTTTCTAAGCTACACCTTAGCAGCCTTCTGAGCTACACCTTAGCAGCCTTCTGAGCTACACCTTTGCAGCCTTCTGAGCTACACCTTAGCAGCCTTCTGAGCTACACCTTAGCAGTCTTCTGAGCTACACCTTAGCAGCCTTCTGAGCTACACCTTA
>SDVV010014768.1:0-14714 GCA_016164225.1 Gammarus roeselii
TTATTCTCGCTGTGTGCAGATTTGGAACCGGCTGCCCGCTGATGTGGTGCAGTGTGATTCACTTCGCGGCTTCAAGAGGGCCCTGGCGGAGGAATTGGGGGCAGTGTTGTATGAGTTTTGCTAGACTAAATTTGATGTGATGTTGTTGCTTTGTTTGTGTTGTCAACAGTTGTGTGCAGTTGTTGACTGTCTTCATTGTTTTGTTTTCTTTGGACCTATTGAGCGCATTCCAACCAGCGTCCTGCTGCAGTACTTGTACAGTGCTGTTCATTTCGATTGCTGGCGCGCTGAGGTGTACTGCCTCCCATGCCTGCGTGCCCTGTTGGCGGGGCTGTTGGGGCTGTGGGGGGCTGCAAAGGTGAGATACAAAGGTGAGAAATGCGCCAAACTTTGATACAAGGCCATCCATCAACAAATTAACATGTATGAGAAAGAGGACTGGACCCTGTGGAACCCCACTTAGAACATCTCTTGGCTCATTATTCACTCCATCAACGCCAACACACAAAATTCGAGAGTGAAGAAAACTACCAATCCACCTCAACACAACCTCAGAAACTCCAAGTGCCTGCAACTTCAGAAGCAAAATGGGATGGAAAACATCAGATGCCTTTGAAAAATCAAACATGGCCATATCTACCACCCAACCAGCATCAACAGACTTAACTACATCCTAATAGACCAGCAATATCTGATCCTATGTTGATCTAGCCTTCCTAAATCCTGTCTGGAAGAAAGAAGCTGGTAAGACTCAAAATAGTCCACCAGCCACCAGCTCCGCAGAAACAATCATCTCCATCAATTTGCAGCAAACAGAGATAAGGCTAACTGGATGATAGTTGAGGGGATCATATCTAGATTTACTTTTAAAAATTGGAATCACCAATGAGCTCTTTCATGTATCAGGGAGCATTTCACTCTGCAGAGAATTGTTGAAGTTGATAAAGAGCGGCTGTGTCAATTGCACATCACACTCATTCAGCAATTTTGGGTGGAATCCATCCATGCCCATTGCTGAACTAACATTGAGCCCCTCCAGAACATCATGGACACTCAGAGACGTTATGGCAAACTTGCTCATTTTGCCATCAACTATCTGGAAAGGAGCAGGATTGGGAGAAACATCCTCTCTATACACATCAGAGAAGGCAGATGGCAGGAGCTCAGTCATCTCCAGTGGATTGTAAACCAGCTGCCCACCTGCATTACAAAGTGGTCCAACCCCAAGACGACCTTTCTTCTTTGTTCCTATATAAGCATAGAACAGCTTTGGGGAGTCACTATACCATTGCATAAGGTATTCCTTGTACTGAGATTGGCTGAACAAAGCATGACTTTGAAACTGACAGTTGAGATCAAGAAAGATGGCTAGTGGCTCCAAAGTATTTTGTTCATTTCTGCCAAACCTCCTTCTTGAAATCTTGTACTCCTCCCACGCATTTGCTCTCCTCACCTTTAACCCGTGGGGAGGCCTCACAGACCATGGTACCCTAGGCAAGTCTCCAGCAAGTGGCACATATAAGCCTATCAGACTTCTCAGTATAGTGAGGAACACACTATATGCCTCACAAATACCCAGGTAAACAAATTCAAGAGGCCAATAAATTCTTGATAATGCTTTGGAAATAGTGCCGTAGTTACCCCAGTGCCAAGAATACTTCCAAGCTTGGTGTCTTGCACTCAAAGTGACTGATCACCCTGAACAACATGATCAGTGTTTTTTGGTGAGGATCGCAGTTACCACATGTAATCATTTACAAATGCCTTGAATTTGCATGCAAGACTATTAGACACGTGATTGATGTAAATCCAGAACAGCATTGGTCCAAGGACAGAGCCTTGGAGAACACCAATAGTCACATCAACTGGTCTGCTCAATCTGCCACTCACACAAACACTCATTACTCTGCCAGCAATAAATGCAGAGATCCAGGCCAGCAAGGAACCACGAACACCCAAAGACTTCAGCTTGGACAACAGCACACCATGACTCACCACATCAAAAGTTTTTGCAAAGTCAAGCATTATGACATCCACAATATATCCCTCATCAAACCACCTCTCAACATCATCATAGGTCAACAGCAACTGATCCTCAGTGCGGCAATTACTCCCAAAACCCTACTGATGAGATGATAGAATATTGTTGCTTTCAAGATACTCAGTCAAGCAAGATACAACCATTCTCTCAATTGATTTGCAGCAAATCGATATCAATCTTACAGGCCTGTAATTCAGGGGATCAGTGTGGGACTTAGCCTTGAATATTGGCAGAACTATCAATTTACTCCACACTTCAGGGACTATCCCCATCTTCATTGATTTCTGAAATATTAAACATAGAGGTAAACAGAGCTCATCAGCACAGCTCCCCAGCAGAAGTGGTTGAAGGCCGTCTGGTCCCATTCTGACTGGGTTCTAGAGCCAAGAGAATGCGCTTGACCCCCTTCCTAGAGAAATCAACATCTGACAAAGAGTTGGCAAAGACTTCACATATCCCACCAGGTAGATAAATGACCGCTGCTCTGTTGCAGTTAAGTGGAGCTGAAGGCATGAAGCATTACCGATATATAGGAGATTTCTTCAGAAAGGAAACAAGGGTCACAGATATGATGAACTCTTAGAAGCATTGATGATCCTACTGATAATTTAACATGGGTAGGGTGCCACGAATAGTAGTGCGTATACAATTCTGAATAAGTGGGCTTGCAGTACACAGAAAATTTAAAGTTTGTTTACCACCAGTATATTCTTGTCAAGAAAAGGAATCAACTGACCTACATCCCGTTCAACATAAAATTTTATCAAAGAACACAGTAAATTTAGTGTATTAAAATTTTGTTTACTAGGCTAGAGAACAAAAAAGTCATTCACATATCATAACCAGAGGATTGGAGCACAAGGTAAGGTTGGTAGGAGACAAGATAAAAAAAAAAAACTCAAGAATATTTGCTAGACTGGGGAAAGTGGGCTGCCTATTGCAAAGCCAAATTTTTGCATAATACCTATGATTAAATACAACTATATAGATATATTGTTGTCTACTCACAGTCTAATGAGAGCAATGAATGAATCAATTGGTATGGAAAGTTTAGAAATATTAGCTTCATACCTATCCACAAGAAACTTTAGTACAACTTGTAATGGAACACTAGTGAAAACTCAACATATGAATGGAAGATATTGAATACTGCTTACCAAACTTCTTAAGCTTGTCAGTAAAGTCAGTGCTATTTTTTTTAATGAGAAGAGTTTGGACACTTGCCATCCATGTAGCTTAAGGTTGAGTAACAGTCCCTATAGTAGAAATTATTGGTCTGAGAGGACATAGAGGTTTATGAAATTTGGGATTCCTGTAAAAATAAGCAGTGATGAATTTTTTGGAAAATGAAAATAAAAAAAAAGCAGGGTTAGAACATTGACTAGCAATTAAATGTAGCTAATAATTGTTTAAAGGACTTATTTGCAACTTTAAGAGGGCATCAAGTTATTGGTCCATTAATATTATTGTCCTACAGAATGGTGCCATCGTACAGGTATGTTTTCCTCTCCTCCTTTGAAAAATGAGCATTGAATTTACCTGCAAGCTTCAGAACTTTGGTTGGCAGCATTCAATATCTTCTATTCATATGTTGAGTTTTTATGACCCTGCCCTTTTCACTAGTGTTCCATTACAAGATATAGCTACTAAACTTTCTTGTAGATAGGTATGAGGCTAACATCTTGCAACTTCCCATACCAATTGATTGGTTCAATGCTCTCATTAAACGGTGTGTGGACAAGAATGTATTTCTATTCAATGATAGGTATTTTAGGCAAAAATTTGGCTTTGCAATGGGCAGCCAACTCTAACCAGTTACAGCAAATATTTATATGAAGTTTTTTAATCTTGCGTTCTACCTACCTGACCTTGTGCGCCTTTCCTCTGGCTATGATATGTCAATGACTTTTTTTTTTCTGGCCCAATAACCAACATTTTATACCCATTTTATTGCACTAAATTCACTATGCCCTACAATAAATTTCACAGTTGAGTGTGAGTTAGACCAGTCAATTTCTATCCTTGACACTAGAGTTTACCGGTGGTCAATAGATTTTGAATTTTCTGTGTACTTTAAGCCCACCCATTTGGGATTGTATTTGCACTACCATTCGTAGCACAATACCCATGCTATATTATCAGTAGTATCATCAAGGTTTCTAAGAGCCCATCATATTTGTGACGCATGTTTCCTTTCTGAAGAAATATCCCATTATTTCAATTCATTTTGCAGGCTAGCATATCCTAGTCATTTAATTTTAAGAACTCTGTCTAAAGCTTGACAAGAATACTTCTTGCCCTCTGCTCCACTTGACTGTGACAGAGCACCAGTCATCTCTCTACCTTTTCATAAATTTTCTTCTGACTACATTGTCCCTTGTTTTGAAACTTGACAATATTAATGTTGTTTACAAGACAAATAGCACCATTTGATCACAGTTAGTTAGGATAAAGCCAAAGTGTGATGACAGCAGAGTTGGTGGTGTCTATGTCATTCCATGTGGTGATTGCAACTTCTCTTATGTTGATGAAACATGCAGACCTTTAGCTGTCCCTATTAAAGAGCACCAAAGTTGCGTTAGGTCTGCCAAAGAGTCAAGCACAGTGTTTAGTCACAAAAGGTCCTAAAATCATAACATAAACTGGAATTGGTCTAAAATAGTCAACATTTCTCATTTTGAACAATGGCACCTTTTAGTGAAATCTGCTGTTATCAAGCATTTGCCTAATTTTAATCTCATGCCTGATGTGTGTTGAAGTTGATTTCGCCACAAAATCCATAATATTCTCGACCAATCTTTGCATACTCAATAACTTGCCCAGGCAGGTCCATTAATTGATGAAATTGTTCTGTTCTTTTCATAACTTTATACGCTTGGTATGCATCTCATCTGTCTCTTCATTTCCAGGTATCTATATTTTTATAGGTTTTATCTGTAGCACCTGATGAGGATCTCTGAAAGCAATTGAAAATTTGTGTTTATAGTGAATATTTCAAAATTTTATTACAGCTTTTTATTTATCAATTGCTGAACTTGTAAGTAGCTACATTAACTTAATCTTAGGGCTCTTTTATGAAGAGCTCCTGATGTTAGAACACAAGGCCATCCCTATAAGCCTTTGATGCCAGATTGTAATACAGACATCAAAAAGAGATTCTTTAGGGCACAATGTGTTCAATTGTGGAACAGTTTCCCAACTTATGTTGTGGAATGGGGTTCCCTGGCTGCATTCAAGGGTTGCTGGCAGTTTGTTTGATGGATGATCTGTTTCGGTTGTTTAGCTTAGAGGGGATATTTCTTTGTGAAGTGGATTCAGATTCTCTTGCTGCATTCAAGGGGTTGCTGGTGGAGTTTCTGGTGGATGTTCATTTCGAGTTTAAGCCTAGAGGAGGTCCTTCTTTTACAGGTTAATCTTGTAACCTTGGGATCTACCTTTTGGATGCTCCATCTTTTTGTGGATGGCTCATGCAGCTGTCTTTTTTTTTTTGTTGATTTGCCTGGGTGTGGGTGGTGGGGCGATCTTGTGTCTTGATGTTGGAGTGGTGGCTGTGTGGGTTGTTGTACATTGCTGTGCAGTGCACTGTTGTAGCTTGATTTCCTTTCCTGGTCATTCTTACTGTGTTCATATGAAAGCCAATAGTGCACACTAATTCCAGTTCCTAAACCTGTATTTACTTAGCTATGGTCTGTATTAATCTGGCATGCATGGCTGTGCTAGACTCACCTAGCTCTGTTACTCCTTACAGTTTTGTGGTACTGCTGGAGGAGGCTGTGAGAATGAATGAGTGATTGGTTGAAAGGGTGATTCAAACAAGTGTTGGCAAAAAGCCTTGAGGAAGACCCATGCTTGGGTGGATGGATACCATGAAACAGGCTTTACAAAGGAGAAACCTCTATAGAGGTGGCAAGAGAGTGAGTATGGGATAGCTGTGAAGGGAAAATTATTAAAAAATGATCGAGTTTTCATGCTGCTCTGATATGCTTTCCTGCCCTTGGCCTCTCATTTAGAAAGGGGATGGTAGGCAATGCCTGAAAATTGGCACAGCTGAAGTAAACAATCGAAAGCTGTCTGGTCCTGCTGCTGACACTGATCTCTGACCTCACTCCTGACCCTAAGTGTGTTGTGGGCTCCTGTCCAAACCTTCAAGCACTAAAGGGCAAAGTTTTGTATGTGTATGATTGCATGAGAGCAGTATGAGGTGCAGCTTGCCATCAGCCATGCTCTGTCTAGTGGATTTGGCTTATTTTATAGTGCAAAAATTTGAACAAGAGTGAGGGTATCATCTTCTGTTGCACAATAATCAGTTTGCATTAACCCTGCACTCAATACTCATGGTATAGTAATGCTTAAATAATTGACTATAGGCTTAGGCAATATTAATATTACCTTCTTACCTTTAGTTCCTTAACTGGTTATGTGTTCAGGATGGGCTACATATTGTGACCTAATCAAAAATTTTAATTTCAGGGTTTTACCAAGCTATCATGGCATCAGCAAATTGCAAGCTGATGTGGCATGAAGCTCGTCAGCAGGAGAAGTTTGTGCAAAAGTGTCTTGTAGACTATCAAAAACGAGCAGAGCGAAGAAAGGAGTATTATGAAAAAATTGTGAGTGGGAGCTGGTTATATTGTGATTGTTGAAATGCTATGCAGCTAGCTAGATGAAGATTTTGCAGTATCTGGACATCAGCACAGTATTGATCAGATGAAATGGAATGTCGGCAAGCTATTCTTGTTTTCACGAGTATAGATAGGTCTATGATGTCTATTTAGACATCATAGAACTATCTAAAATGAACCAATACCTAGTATTTTTATTTAATATTTATTAAATAAAATTACTAGGTGGTGGTTTATTTTAGATAATTTTATGATATCTAATTAAAATAAAATTACTAGGCTTTGGTTTATTTTAGATAGTTCTATGATGTCTAAATAAAATAACTAGGTGTTGGCATATATGATAAAACTTGAAGTTGGTTTGAGGACCCTAATGTGGCAAGCTATTTTTTGTGATTTAGCTCTCCATACTGGCATCTTGGTACCTAGTTAGGTAGCTATAGATGTTCTCTTTGTCAAGAAAGAAAAATGATCCACTCCTTGTTTATAGAATTTACCAGCCTCTAGGTCATAGTGAGTTTAAACAAACACTTCTACATGTAAACTGTTCTGCAATATTTTTAGACAGCATGAGATAATTAGGACAAAAATAATGCTGTTGAAAACATCTGAAGGATGAATTTTAGAATTGGTAACCGTTGCTTTTCCTTCGTTTATTAAATTAATTTGAGCTTCATAGACCCATGGAGTGCTCCAAACTAAAGAGTGTCTCGAAGCTTAGAGTGGATGCTCTCTCACATGTTCAGTGGTCCTATGGTTAACATGATAGGCTATCATTGCTCTTCTCCCCTTTCTTTCTACAGAAGCTGGAACCTACACAGTTTCTGCAGGTCCATGGCCGCAGTGTGCGCATCCTTGTGGACCCTGCTGTTTATACTGCAGCTGAAGCTCCAGGCACAATGTGAGACGGCCTGAAGAAGGCTACTAGCCTTGCACGTAGCCGTGCTATGCTATTGCTAGCATTGACTGTGGTAACTGCCCTCAATCAGTGATAGGGGGTGACTTGCTACACTTTCGTTTCTTTGAAAGTTTGAAGTTTAATCTGAAAGCAGTCACACTTGAACTGCAGGTCTTCTTTGTCAGTAAGAGTTGAATAGACAATCTATTTTTATTTACAAAACTATCTAGCTAGCTACAGAAATAATTTATGCTACATCACTAAGTAAAGGCTGTTTTTCTGGTGGTATTATTTGAAAATTGTCGAAATTCTACTTTTTTTTACCTACAATAGATCCACTGATTAACTGATGTCAATCTAGATTGAGGTTATAGGTAGTTGAAGGGAAGTTGTAGTGCTTGATTGATTTTGGTCAACAGATTGTCACACCTCTTGGGCGTCTTTTATACTATTAACATAGCTACATATCTCTCTAGTAGTCACAAACAATCAAAAAGGATCAGGGTAGACCACCACTTATTATGTTACCTATCCGAATTTTTTAAACTGTGTAACTAAACTCCTAAATCTCAAATTCACAATCATGAACATTGATTTATTTAGTTAATGTCACAAGAGCCTGCCAAGCTTGAAATCCATCAGCGCATATCTCTTGGATTTCAGTTGCATGCTTGCCAGCTATATCCTTGCTTTCCAAAAACATTTTTGCTATACTGCACTTCATTTAAAGGAAGTGAGCAATTGCATTGCAAGCGAGCAATGCATGAACTTTGTTTGTCTCTTGGCAAGTAGCTACCTACCTAGCTACTCGAATGAAACAAAAATTGGTAATAATGCTCTGGCTTATCACTGTTGGTCATATTGGAGTAGCTAAATAGGTTTTTAGGTAATCTTTTTCTCCGCCCTGTCTCCCCTGACATGACAACCAATTGCACGATCACAAACTGCACCTCCTATTTACTGTTGAAATTGCAAAGTAGGCTGCATGCTCTCATTTGCTGCTTCCTTATTCTAAGTCTCTCCTGCACCAGGCTGCCATGGCGAGGTGAGACGGACTGCATGATCGACAGGTTTGACGGCCGCGCGCATTTGGATGAGATCCCCTTGCGTCCCGGGCAGGGTAGCGACGAGGAGGGCGAGGGGTCGTCGCCTGCCCCCATACCCGAGGACTGGGAGGAGCGGCAGGCAAACTACGAGCGTTATAGAACCCTTGTGCAGAACGAGTTTTTAGGCAGTGAGTAATGCTGAAAGAGTGGTTAGATCATGTGAAATGATTTGTTTATGTCCTGATAACATTCTTTTATGAAATTGTTGACATGAACGGCTAATAATTTCACTGGACATTTCTGTGTACGAGCAGTTGCCGAGGAGAAGTTCCTGCAGCAGATCCGCATGGAGGAGCTGTATGGGCCTATCGGTAACAAGGCCCTTGAGGAGGAAAAGAAGGCGCTGGCCCCGAAGAAGGCCGCCATTGGCTTCACCTACACGAGTGAAGACATCGCCAGCTCCCTGCTGATGCCCCCGTCCCTGGCCAGTATCCCCCTGCCTTCAGTGGGTGTGGGCACCGGCGGCAAGACGGGCAAGGGGGCACCAACTGCTGACCCAGACAAGAATGACAGCGATGAAGAGAGTGACAGTGACATTGATCTTGGTTGGTGTTGCGTATTGATGGGAATTCACAAGGGTCAAGTTTCACAGAGAGTAAAATTTCTCAGGAGGTTGAGTTTCACTGATCTTGGTTGGTGTTCAGTTTTGATGCATGTTCACAAAATGTCAAGTTTCACCGAGGGTCGAGTTTCACGATAGGTTGAGGTTGAGATGGAAGACGTAAGGGTTACTTTAACATAGACTCCAGTGCACTAGAAAGCCTTGCCACTCTAATTTCATCTGGTGTTGCTATAATAGCCCCAAAAATATTTCTCTGATACATTTGAAGGGGTCAATCAAAATACGAAGTGTAATTAGGTTAAGAATTAAAGTATCAGCTAGCTATTCTGTACAGCAAGGCTCTGATTATTGAAATAAATGTTGTGTTTAATTTTGGAGAAGTTAGCACTACAAAAGGTGCAACGCTATTGAGAAGAATAATTTTGTCTCTTAATAGTCGAAATTTTGATGATGGTTTTCACATATATTCATGTATTGTAGCTACTTATGAATGTTTTTATTTATTACCCATCCGTTGCGTCATCTCCAGACATGACTGTGGACGTGATGCAGCTTACCAACCAGCAACAGCAGATGCTGAACACTGCCGGCACACAGTACGGCCTCCGACCTCAGGACTTCATGGACCTCATCAGTCGAGACTTGCAGGAGGCAGAGGAGCTCAGACAAGTGAAGCAGCACCTCGACGAAAAGGCCATGCTATCGGTATGTAGATTAGGTTGTGTTCCTGGCGGTATAGCATCCTGCCGTGAAAGCGCACACAGACTAAGTTTTGTCTCGGGTGGAGCAGCACCTTGACGTGAAAAGTTTTCTTTGTATGAAGGCAGCACTATGTTAAAAGAGAAGCAGCCCCTTGGAAAAGTCAGCCTTGCAATCAGCCTCTAACACCACAAGCTTCTCTTTGGAGTTCATGAAAGGCATCACCAGCATGTAGCCAGATGTGGGTTGCGATTTTTTGAAACAGTGGCAGAGTTGATAGCTCTAGTTTGGTACCTTCTAGTTATATTATTGCTAGCTATTTACTATAGAAATTGAATGATTCAATGGGTTATCATAGCTACAAGTAGCTTCCTTCAGCTGGTTGGGAGATAGTGCATTTATTGACGCAAACAAGAAATCGATCGTTAAAATTGCTGTGGTTATAGTTTGAAATCTTTATATTTTAATAGCTAGTTGCATGCTAGAAGTTTTTTCAGTCTACAAATGAATTGATAAATGCCTATTTTCCGCCTTTAGTATTGTTTGCTGTTTTGTCAGGTCAAGTGGTCTGTATTGGGTCCCATCAGTGTTTGTATCAGCGTTGTTCTGTTTGCAGGGCCGCAAATCCCGCAAAGAGCGCCGTGCCCTCAAAAAGAAAACTGTCGACAAGAAGGCCAGTCCTCCAAGGTAAGATGCTGTTTTGCTCATCTTGCCATGCATTCTTGTTTCAATCATCTTGCGTGTTTTATGCTTGCTCTTTTGACAACTTGTTATAGAATGCTCAGATTATTAGGCGCCCTTTGTATTGATCACCTATTAGACGTCTAGTTACTTAGTGCCTTGTTCTAATGGCTGTGTCACTCCTGGTGGCCATTTTGACGTATGTTATTTGTTTCATATTATATTCGTTGTGTGTGGATTATCTCATGAACATCAGATACCTTGCTTCCTTCTCTAAGGGAATGTTGGTTCTATTCATTCTAGTTACGCTGCGCGCAGCAGTCCTACATACCAGCCGTACCGCAAACAGCAGTCTTCCTCCCGCTCCCCCTCTCCATCTCCCCCGCCGCCTGCCGCCACAGGGAAGATAAAATTCATTACGAGCTTCGGGGGCGACAGCGACGGCGGAGAAGGCACTGACAAGGAGGACGGCGTCACCGGCGTCATCATTCTGCCCAAAGTAGACCGCTCTTCTTCGTCAAAGGGCGGCAGCAAGAGGAGCGGTGACAGGGGGGAGAGGAAGAAGAACCGTTGGGACCAGACCTCTGCTGACGGCGGCGGTAGGGATGCTGGGAGCAGCTCGAGGGACAGAGACCGCTACAGAGGGGGGGAGCGGGGCCGAGGGGGGAAGGATCGAGACCCGCGAGACAGGGACCGGTCTCGGGAGAGGAGTGACCGGTACGGAAACCGGACCGACAGGAGTTGGTCTAGCCCCCGAGGAAGAGCAGACCGCCACCACAACAGGCCGATTGGTGGCAGATACCACGACCGCGCCCCTTACGGTGGTGGTGACGTCAGGCGTCCCATCAAGAGCCGGTCGGTAGCACTGTGTGCGGCTTAGACGATGCAGAGAAGGGTCTGAGGCAGGTGCTCTTCTCAATGTTGGTGGCGTGCCCATTTTACGACGCAGCGGTGGCGACAGCTGGGCTCTCAGACAGCGGCTAGTGAAAGTTTATCTTATGAAACAACTAAGGATTATCAACGTAGTCAAACAAGCTTTTGTACACTTGCGCGTACTTGCTTGCTATGCTTCTTCTCTCAGAGTAATCAAGCTTTCTTACACTGATAGTAGGATAACAGTCCTATGGACGATTGTGTAGAGCTGATGTATTTCAGTGACGAAAATCATAATCTAGTTTGGAATGCTTGACAGACATTTTTGTGAGTCATTCTAAATTTCTGTCTGTTCATTAATTGGTGTTTATGATGTGTCGAAGATTATTTCCCTTGATTCAATGTGAACAAAGAACAGTGGGACGTTGAACTACCTATCATCATTGCTTCTTCGATGGCTGGACGTAGTTCTAAAGTTAGGTGGAGGAGTTCAGGTGAGTTAACCTAAATGTTGTTCTGTATCATCATTGCAGTAAGGTACTTCAGATCAGTTGTTATTATTAATAGTAACGATGCAAGTTCGACCAGTTGGGAATAAAGTGCATTCATAATGTGTGATAACAGCTGTTGAATGATAGGTTAGTTTGCCATCAGATATGAAATTTAGCTACATTGATTGCCGGGCTGGTCCTCATCTTGGTTCAAAATATTTTCATGCTAAACCTATTTTTAAAAGCTTCTATCGTTGCTTTGTTTACATGCTTCTCAAACAATATTCGTCATGAGGTGTCATCTCAACAACACTTGGGCTCTTGAGACCTCAATTGACTAGGGTCCTGTCAGTAGCCCAAGCAAAGACAATAAATGGCATGAAGATGCACATGCGAAAGGTTTGGATACATCCGATTTAAAGGGCACTCTGGGAGACATTACTTTATCATAGATGAATTATCCAAACTATAGTTTTTTAAATTCGGATATTCTACCTATTCAATCTATCTAAAAGTTACTGCGTGATAAAATTAAATCTTGTATTAGCGCCACGGAAAAGTAAGATAGCCTTCAATTTAATGGATCGCTGGGGCTTCTATCAAGTCGGCTATCTAGTAAACGCACCCAAATGACCGGCCAAACTCAAACAGGCTTTACGAGAACCTGCACGTCTTAACCCTCACAGGACCGGCTTTTTTTTTGTAAATGCGTGCTGGGTGGGCATATAGAACACGATATTGAAAGAAAATAGTTAGAGTTAGAGTGATGGGACAAGAAACAACTTATATAGAATGTTCTTTTTTTTTCCAAAGTCGACTTGAGAGAGTTTGTTAATAAAAAACAGGGAATAATGTAATTGGCATTTTAATAAATTTTCAAGCCTAGACCTATGTAAATGGTAATAAAATTTGTTTTAATGCTCTGAAAAATAAATCAGTTGATATAAAGTTGGAATGGAGTCCCCAAAAATTTCAAAATAATATTATTCGACATTTCTAGCGATATGTTGAAATTTAATAATTTTTTAGCCCTAATATAGTGTTTGCGCCTTCGCATGTTGCTAGATCACTATAGTAGTTGAAATAATGTGGGTTGTTTCGTTTTATTCGTAAGGAAACGAGCTACAATTGGTTTAACAAGAGTTTTTGCGTCAAGTTAGTAATGTGATTCGAATTCCTGATTCGTGATAAAAAAAAGGCTGATATTTTCGATCAAAAATGTTGATGTAGTGTAAATGCCTACTTAGATCAAAATGAATAGCATCAAAAGAAGCGCTATTTCATTACAAATTTACTGCTGTGTTTGGGAGTTGGTGTACAACTAATAGTTTTAAAGCTGATAAATTTTATTTGATTTAGTCCAAAATTTGGGAAATGAATTTAATTTAAAAAGGTGGTTTTTTGACTTCACAGCCCGTAATTTTAACACCTATGTATCTTCCATATAGCTCAAAAGAACCGAATTTGCATGACAAATTGAATGTATGTTGAATGGTATATGGCGATACGGTCCTGCGAGGGTAAATGTCTTGTCTTGATCATCCATACACAAGTGGTGTGATTGTATGAGAGGAGTGTGGCCTGGCCGTCGACCACCCTCCTTAATGGGGGTATTCGGCCGAGTGTCTATATGTATCAGTACACACAAAGGAAGGGTGCTTTATTGTCCCATGAGAACTGACCCCTCCAGACCTAAAGTTATCAACTATAAACCTTACATTTATTCTTTCTATTAGTATTGCGCTATAGTCCATTTTGCTGTGTTAGTACTGCTCAGCACTTGAAGAGAAGCAGGCATCCCTCGTGGGACTTTATAACAGGTTGAAGCCTTACCGTTTCTCGTTTCACTGACCGTAGTCTTGCTTGTCACAGCTCTCGGTCTGGCAGCGCTCGCCGCCGCGTGACAGTCGGCAGTTCGTCAAGGAGTCCTGGCCGCAGGAGTGCCAGCATTCGCTACGGGGCAACGCGGTCCCGCTCAAGGTCTCGTGACTATGACAGGTGCGTTCTCGTAGCTACTTTCCTTAGGTTGGTCGTGGTTGTCATCTTACAACATTTATCTTCTGATGACATCGCTTGGAGTTCTTTCTGGATTCAGGTTAGCTTATCTAATTACAGTGTAGCCAGTACACTTTTGGCATCTACAAAACAATCAGTTTCTTAGCGCCACTCCTCTTCAAATATGTTCTTATCCGTGACGTTCTGAAGAAAGTGTCTCTCCATTTATTCCTTGATTGAAAATTAGTGGTTATGCGTCGTCTCCATTTTTTGTTCAGAGTTGGCTATTAAGGTTAGGTTATTCTTCAACTTGTCATTCGTTGCCGTGTCATTAATTACTTAACGTGCTATTTTTTGCCATCATTCATTTACGCATTCTTATACTCCTTCCTTGCCATGTTATTCTTTGCCCCGTACTTGTTTTAGTGGGCATACCTCCTACGTTACTCTCTATTCCGCAAGGCCTGCCAGCAAGCGCCGTTGTCAGCAAAGCAGTGGCAGGTCGCCTAGTGCTGGACCCGCAGTAGCCGCCCAGCAGCCAGCATTCCAGGTGATGGGAAGGGACGGCAGATTTGGTCGGGGGCGGGAATCAAGAATGCCTGAGGGATAATCTTTCGGAATGCACGGCTTGGTTGATTTTTGAAGGAAATTTGATTGATCATTGCTAATATAGCATGTATGTAGTTATTTATCTACGTATATATGTGTATGTATGTGTATGTATGTGTATATATGTGTGTATATAT
>SDVV010014769.1:0-14714 GCA_016164225.1 Gammarus roeselii
GTTACGTGATGGTGCCTCGCACACGGCATCGTAATGTTAGGTGTGTTACGTGATGGTGCCTCGCACACGACATCCCAATGATATGTGTGTTACGTGATGGTGCCTCGCACACGGCATCCCAATGATATGTGTGTTACGTGATGGTGCCTCGCACACGACATCCCAATGATAGGTGTGTTACGTGTTGGTGCCTCGCACACGACATCCCAATGATAGGTGCGTTACGTGATGGTGCCTCGCACACGACATCCCAATGATAGGTGTGTTACGTGTTGGTGCCTCGCACACGACATCCCAATGATATGTGTGTTACGTGATGGTGCCTCGCACACGGCATCCCAATGATAGGTGCGTTACGTGATGGTGCCTCGCACACGACATCGTAATGTTAGGTGTGTTACGTGATGGTGCCTCGCACATGACATCCCAATGATATGTGTGTTACGTGATGGTGCCTCGCACACGACATCCCAATGATATGTGTGTTACGTGATGGTGCCTCGCACACGGCATCCCAATCGTAGGTTTGGAAGGCGAGTGTGCCTCACGCACGCTATCCAAATGACAAGCTTTTACATGACTGTGCCTCGCACTTAGCCTCCGAATGACAAGTTTGTTTGTTTGTTATATCTCTGTGCTTCTCACACGGCATCCTTATGACAGGTTTGTTAGTTGCCTGTGCCTCGCACACGGCATCCCAATAACAGGTTTGCTACATACTCGTGCTCGCACATGGCCATCTAATGACAGGTTTGTGACACGTCTGTGCCTCGCATTAGGCAACCCAATGCCAGGTTTATCGAATCCGATTTTTCACGCTTTATATTCAGTTATTCATGAGCAAAGTATACCTGTTTTTGTGCTAATTATTCACATTTCGATCGGTAAGACCGTGGTAGAACTCGTTTAACAGAAAATGCAGTCATTTGATAACGTGTACCCTTCAAGTGAATTCGTTCAACCCCCTCTAGAGTCGACTTTTGAACCTAAGATATAGGTACTTTCATAGATATGAATAAATTTATGCAGGCAGTTTTCTTAATCAGTTGTCTCGATCTTCAGTGCAGCATTTTGAACGATCCGTTCCTTTGAATTTACGTATGTTCGGGATATTGTTCAAGACCTTCAGGCATTTGAGGTAGTTAAAACAGATTCAACAAGAATTTTATTTTCTCTTATAGTGCAATGACTTCTATTATTTTTGGAGGGTGCAAAATACATAATTCACATCATTGTGGAAAGACAATGGCCCCATATCTAAACACACTTGGTTTTATAAACGGTTAAAAATGCGAATACATCTAAACATTATTGGTTGAAAATTAGCTTGATAACTGAGGTTTCTTTCGTTACTTTGCATGAAATGTTTGTGCTATCATGATTAGTATAATCATTTTTCAGCCACTCTATCGTGCAATTGTCTTAGTAAATGAAGTCGATGACTTAACTTTAGACAAAATTTGCGTGTTTCATGTGGAAGTATTGATGGAAGTCCGAGCAGCGCAGCAAGCAATGAACAAACTCGATTAATTAGGTGATCCAATATGATAATTTTGAATGCTACCCTTGTACAATATCCGTATTATTTTTATGCTATGTTCAATCCCAGTGGTATTCTACCTGGAACCCACCGCACTGATGATATGCACAAGTTAGCTTACGTCTGATCATAGACCTGGAGAGCGGTGCTTTGGTTCTCCCAGGCACGCATGCAGCACTATCAAGTTTACACGTCAGTTTTCCTGTTCTTCACTCATCATCCATTCCAGGAGTTCGGTCCTCACAATGACATCCGCTAAAACTGCTTATTTTATGTGAGTGTTGATTTCATTACGAATGATCCGCAGGAGTTGATACAACTTCACTAAAAATAGGACGACTTTTCCCGATTGGACGAGTCGATGTTTACACGGTCGATGGTAACTTTTTCGTGCTCCCATAGTTACGATGACAAGTCCTGACATCCATCATAAGAAATAGAGGGCGCCCACAGGCTCCTATTTTGATATATAGATTTTTCGTTATCACTCCTACCTATTCACGTTATCATAAGTCATGATGCTAAAGTTTGCTATCATTTTGAAACTTTAGTGTCACCAACTGTCGTTAAAGACGCTTCAAATTCACATTCCAACGCTGCGTTCGTACACTGCATCGTTCTCAAAACACAGCGCAGTGCGACGAAAAGAACCATCCTGCTACTCGTTCCATTCTTCTCACTCCACAAACCTGCCTATTTCTGTTTCAGTATAATACCTAACAATATTCAATTACTTGGCCAATTTTTATTGCATTCAGGAAGAACTTTCCCTAACTTGAGTCAGTTGAGTAGGGAGCATGATTACCCCCTAACTTGAGTCAGTTGAGTGGGGAGCATGATTACCTCGCTCGTAAAAGGCCTGGGATGGGACGCGTGATTGCTCACCAGAAGTTGGGCGAGGCCAATTATGCTTAAAATGAGGCGGAAACATTTCTCAAAGTTCCCATGACACTTCGCCTAAAAGTAGCACCAGCTCACGGTATACTCGTTCATGCCATCTTGTAAATAGGATAATTTGATGAACATCTTAGTCCTTCTCGCGGCAGTGTACTTTTGTGTTCGCTGCATGTAACGTTCTGTGCTGAACAATGATACATCCCTGACGGTTACTTCGAAGACGTTTTTACACGTTATAAAATGTCAGTACTCTATTTAACAAACATATATTTTTCCTGTTGTCGCGAAACAGAACGGCACGAGCGTTCGCTAACGTAAGAGTTTTTTGTTCATAAGTTGGTGCTCAAGTCACCGTAATCAAGATTCTAGAATTGTTGTATTAAATGTGTTTTCTACGTACATTAACTAGGTCTGTTATTCAAAAAACACGATAGAACAAGCATTACTAACATTTCCTTTGGAATTACTTCTCTATGTATTGCATGAGCATCTCACCAGAAAAATATTATGTCATAAATGACGGATATTCATAGCACGTTTCAGATTTAAAATGGATGGGGGAAAAAAACAGGAGAATAATACCCTTGATAGCATATATTTGTGTGACTCACGATGAGTAAATAATAAAATCCCACACACCCTATACAGTTTGAGTATGTCTTCTCGTAAGTTCAAACTTGGTGATTGCAATCTGTTAAGATAGCTGCTTGCATGGAGTAATACGCTTATACACCACTCGTTACATTATAGGTTATCTCTTCGTGCCTCCGGTGTCGCTTCAAACACAGTGCCTTCTGTATAATAAAGAGATGCTGACAATATAGCAAATATTGGGCAGTGCCAACATTGCAAATATTGGGACTTAGATATGACAATGCGATCAACCCTAACAAATAAAGGCGGCACTGTTCGGGAATCGTCTGACTTTTTCCAGGCCAATCGCGCTCCACTTGTGGCAAAGTACTTCTGCTAACAGGTGTTGCAGTCTGCTTTGCTAATTGGTACAGTCCATTGAATCACCAAAGTGTAGTTACCATCTGGAAGCCTTTTATTGGGGTACGATTTCAAAACTGTCTAGTCGAGAAATTGCTTAACAACACTTAGAGAAGCGAGAAGCCTGAGTCCAATCAGAAGTCCAGCAACTCTCAGAGAGGAGAAAAAAGGCCTGAAAACTTGAGTTCACTAGAAGTTCCAGCCACACAAAGAGAAGAGGGAAAAGACCTGAAAGCATGAGTCCACTCAAAGATGAAGCAATACCTATAGGATTTGGAAGATGTCTGAGAGCCTGAGTCTCTTTTAAGTTCCAGTGACCCTTTGAGGAGCTGATAGTTGCTTGAAAACCTGAGTCCACTGAAATGTCCAGCAGCAAGCATTTAGAGGAGTTGGATGATACCTGAATGCCTGAGTTTGGTCAAAGATCCAGTACCACTCAGAAAAAAACTGAGAATTATTGAATGCCTTAGTCCATTCAGAGGTTTAGCAACACTTAGAGAATCGCAAATACCTCTGAAAGCCTGTCCACTCAGAGGTCCAACAAAATATAGAGGAGCGTGAAGATGCCTAAAAGCCGGTCCCCTCAGAGGCCCAGCAGCACATGAAAAAGTTGGAAGATACTTCAAAACCTGAGTCCATAACGAGCAATACCTAGGAAAGCGGGAAGATACCTGAAAACGTAAGTCCGCTCAAAGAACCAATGACACTTATGGGAGTTGAAAAATGTCGGAAATTCAAAATTTGCTTAAAGTTACAGAAACACGTAGAGCAGCGTGAAGATGCAGGAAGCTCGAATCCCCAAAGCGTTTCTGGAACGCTTAGAGCAGCGTATATAATCCACCAAGTCTGTATCCACTGTCTGCTCCAGCAACAGTTCGAAAAGCGAGAAAAAGTCATGAAAGACTTAGTTCACTACAAGTTCCAGCAATACCTAGAGGAGAAACTTGAAACTTGAAGTCCACTCAAAGGTGCACCAGAACTGAGAAATACTGGAAGAAGCCTGGAAGCCTGAGTTCTCTTACAAGTCCATTAATACCTAGAAATGTGGAAGTATGTCTAAAAGCCTGAGTCCAATCAAACTTCCAGCAACATTTTTAGAAGCTGGAAGACCCATGAAAGCCTGGCTCCATAACAAACTTGATTAATTCAAAGGGAAACGCGCATAGACCTGAAAACCTCGAAGCACTGCAAGTTTCACTTCAACAATAGCTAAAAAAGCAACACTGTTAGAGTAACACTTGGCGAACTGGTGATTGTTTGAAAGTATTGAGTCCACCCAATGATTCAGTAACACCAAGAGGAGCTGGAAGATGCCTAAAAGCCAGTATTCACCTAAGGTCCAGTGACACTAAGAGGAGCAGGATGAAACCTGAAAGCCTGGGTCGGCAGCACCTTCCTCGACAACATGTTCCAGCAACAATAATAGATGCGAAAAGACGCAATGAAAGCACGAGTCCACAACAGCTTTCAGCAATAGTTAGAGAAGCGGAAATAGGCTTGAAAGCCTTGAATTATTTACACGTTCGGAAAAACATATAGAAGCGGGTAGAAACCTGCAAGCGTGAGTCAACTCAAAGGTCCAACAACACCAGGAGGAGCTGGACGATGCCTGCAGGAATGAGTTCTGCCAAAGGTCGAGTAGCAATACGAGAAACTGAAAAAGACTTGAAAGACTGAGTCCAATCGGTGATTTGACAACACGATGTCCATGAATTTACTCAAAGATCCAGCCACAATTAGAAAAACTAGAGGATTCCTGAAAGCGTCGGTCCACAACCAGTTCCATTCATTATTAGAGAAGCGGGAATGTGCCTCAAAGTCTGTGTCTACTGCAAGTTTCAGCAACACACAAAGAAGAAAAACGGTTCAAGTAGCACCAAGAAAAGTTTGTAAATGTCTAAACGTTTGAGTTTACCCACCCAAGCCTTAGTAACACTTAGAGAAACGGAAATAGGTCTGATAGCCAGAGGTTACTCAAAGATATAGCAACAGTAACTTAAGCTGGAGGATTATTACCTAGAGAAACAGGAATAGGCTTTAATCCTGGGTCCACTGCATATTTCAGCAACACTGAAAGAAGCGGGTAGATGCCCGAGAGTTTGAGAACACTACAAAACCCGACAACTATTAGAAAAAATGGAAAAAGGCCTGAAAGTATGAGTTCACCCATAAGTATTGCAACATTTAGAACAGCTGGAATTGGCCTGAAAAATTTAGTCCACTCAAAGGTCCGGTAACACCTAAATGAGCTGGATGAGGCCTGAAAGCCTGAGTCAACTCAAAGGTACAGTAAGACTTAGAGGATCTGGAAAATGCCTGAATTCCAGAGTCCACTCAAATATCCGCCAACAATTAGAAAAGCTGGCAGATGGTTGAAAGCTTGAGTTCTGTGAAGAAGTCCGGAACACTGAGAGAACTGGAAAATGTCTGCAAGCCTTAGTTCACTGGAAGGTCCAGCAACACTTCGAGACACGGGAAGAGGTCTTAAAGCCTGCGTCAACTCTAAAGTTCATCCGCCCTTAGAGAAGCGGTGAGATTCCAAAGGGTCCTGCTTAGTTCCCGCAAAGTTGTTTCTTCATTTGCCACGTACGCAATAAGGGCCCCTGACTTAAATTGCCGAACTAATAAGGCGGGTACCAAACTCAAATCTTTCCATGATAGTTTGATTACGTTTAAAAGTGGTTAGAGAATATTATTGTTAAATTACAAAACTGCGTAGAGAAAATGTAGAACTCAAGCTGCCTGAAAAATATTTACGGAAGGCATCTGCATTTGTTCGATTGATTCATATGTATGTATGGATGTATAGGCGTTTAGCGGGTTCCCTCCTAGCTTTCAAGTAGGCGACACACAGAGGGATGTGTCTAACCTCTCCACTGACCAGCAATGCAAAGCAAGAGTGTTCATTGAGATCAGCAATGCAGCCTAGCACGCTACCCATGCAGTGGAGATTTTATTGGGTAGTCTGTGAAGACGAAACAATGTCCAGGTTGCGTCAGAAATAACACCGAGTGAGGTTATTCCGGTTTCAATAGTTGAACACAAGAGAAGCTGCTCCAATGAGTATCATAACACGTAATAAAAAATCAAAACATGAAAGGGTCACCGTGGAAAATGGAATCTATTGATGGAAAATATCGAATAGAATTAGTTCTGAGGTATCTTATATTTAAGTATTTCTAATCCGGATGCCATGGTTACCGGCCCGGATCTGCACTTTTGCGATTTCTCTAGGATAACGACAGGATCTGTCGTTATCCTGTCGGATATAACTCAGGAAACAGGCAGGATATCTTCCTAAGCGGGTGTGAGAAAATTGTTAGTTCACCGTGATTCACTGGGAACTTTCCCGTATGCTCGGAATCTAGGAAAATAAATTAAGATCCCAGCTACACGCAATGGAAACCACTGAGAGTGTCCGGTGGCGGGAAGAGGGCAAGACGTCACACTCTGATGATTCAGAAGAATTTTTTGTAGGTTTATTGATCATTTATCATCCGCATGCAGTCAAATTAAACATCTATACGCTGAACTTTTAAAGGGATTCTCACGTCTGACTAATCTATTAATTATACAATTTACACCTGTGGAATAAGTATTTACTATGCATACCTATTTTTCGAATTTATATTTTATCTTTTGCCAATGATTGGCTTATAAATCAGGACGCTCACTCAAGCGTTCCTCATCAGGACTGAGATCATAATTGTCATTTCTGCTATGACTATTAAAAAGAAGGTCACCAGCTCACCTCGGCCAATTGCGTCAAAATTGGTGACTTTTAATGTCATATTTATCGTTAATGTCCGATTGAAAATGATCAAAATCCCTTTAGCTCACTGCCTGGATAGTGAGCAAACACAACTGAAATATAAATTAGACACCACAATAGTATTTATGCTGTTTATATATGGACGAAAATTAAGAAAAGGCATATTCGAATATATGTTCATTAAAAAATATATAAACAATTCATGTACTCTCGGTTACAAAGATGGAGACCTTATTTTTAATTTCGTGTTTTGTTTACGACATCCCTGCACCGAGATTGTATGTTTTATAGTATGTATTTACTCATTTGCATTTCCTCCAGACGATTGGCTGTAAACGTACAACCATAATAACTTACCTAACTACATACAGTTCGATTTAAATGAAGTTTAAATACAACACAAAAAAAAAATCTTCTTTTTTTGTAACCGCTAGTACCTAATATAGATACCATTTCTCTACGTAAGTCGTTTGGGGATGGGGAGTGGAGGTTGAGGGCAGAGGCCCTTACGGGAGGCAGAAGGCCACTTTTATATTTAGTGGACTTTGTTTACTGTTTACTCCCCCCCTCCATTTGACACCTCTGTTATGACCAGTAGCAGCCACTGATATCACATGAAACACATTACTAGTAATGATGGTAGGAGTAGTAAGAATACGACTACTAACAAACTAACACAACATATATCAAAATATATGTTAATATTACAATAAGAGGATCCACAGCTTTTTATACTTGTCGTTTAGTACTCGTTGCCATATATATACATATTCATCAATAAATTATTGAATGGTGACAGAAGTATATTTTGAACAGCAGAAATTTTTCTTGGTGTTACCCCAGTGCATATGCTGTCAGTAAATATTTATAAATAAATGAATACGTTACTAAATAATTGAGGGCGTAAAAAATTGTACATTACTGTACCATCGAGTGCCTCATTAAAGGTAATTATTATTATTACTGTCACACTTTCATTCGAATATGTGAGTAACAGTAGCGGAAGCTAGTCCTGATACCACATGCAGATGAATAAAACTCAACCAGTGCAGAGTATTATCTTGGCTGCAATCACGTTTTGACGTTCCTTGAAATGAGTTGAAATTTTTAGTTACTGAACTTAATTTCTCGTCAATGATTTGCGTTTTGGAGTGTCAAGTTTTGAACGGCAAACATATTGATATAGTTCTAATCACAGAAACAAAATTTTTTCACAACTATTGATAAAAATACTAACATATTCTATGCGTCCGTAAGTTTAAATATGAACATTTTCAAAGAAGTCTGAAAAAAGTTCGAATCGTAAATTGAAATGACATAAATTTCTAATAACATTTTCAGTGGGTAACACAACTATTTATTGTTCTCTGAATATTGTATTAAATTGTCTTCCCTATGACATATATATTAAATCTGAGGCTTGTTTACTGCTTGGAAGACTATTATACCTACATAAAACCAGTTCACGGGACACATATACTGTGTTTAGACTTTAGCGAGCAGCAATCGCCGAAAAGCTGTTATTTAGGAGTTACTCCGTTAATAATAACAGTGGGAGTTGAAGGGCGACAGCATTTTTGTTCATGGAAGGCGTGATATAAAAATTTACGTTATCCTCATGGAGAAATGTCATGACATTTTCAGGGCAAATACTCACTGGATTATAACAAGTCTAATACTGTACACAAGTCCTTCAATTTCATGTATGTTTGATCCATTTTAACGTACTTTAGCGGGAACTGAAGTGCGCGTCAAAGTATATTTTTCTATTTTCCTAAGGGAGTAAATGAAACCGTGAGTTACAGGAAGCATTTTTGCATGAGGAATCCTCACACCCTCAAATATATGTCGGTGTTCAATGTATAAATGCTTAAGCGATCATAAATGATAGTTCATGGATGCCGAAACAACGATCTCTACTGTAGCGCAGCTTACTGTGTGGGTTCTCGGAACTCAATAAATTGAGTACCAAGAGAGCCCACACAGCAATCTGCCACCCTTCCTTCATGAATAATGAACATCATTATACGATCATGTATGATCGTTGAAATCAACCGACCACACCCTACACCGGATGAAGGACGTATCGATGCTCCAGCTTCCTGAGCTCCCGGCCCCTCAATAAATTGAGGTACCGAGAGCATAGGAAGCGAGCATCGAGGTTCTTTCGCTTATAATGTATACGTTTGCGCTTTTCCGCATGCCTATATTATCTGTAATCTTCCATTTTGAAGGTGTTTCCAAACCTTGATTGTAAAGAGGAAAAATTCACTATAATTTGTCTTCAATGTAAAAACATTTTCTTCCTAGATAGGTTTGACCAATTCTGAGGAGTACAGCCTGTTTCTCGGATTTTTCTACATCGATTAATATATTTTTTTCAGTTCTTTAAGGCCAGTTTTACCCCTTAATTTTGTAATGGAACACTCGCTTGCATGACTGCCAACCATGGTTAAAAGTGGTTATATAGGTGTTTCGGTTAATAAAGTTGGAAGTTGATATGCGATTTTGTTGATTCAGGTCTTATTTTTACACGTGAAGAAATGACGGTTCGATTTGAGAGACACATGATCAGTTCTGTTGCTGAGAGGCGTCCTACAAAATTAACGTAAACGCCTAGAGAAATAGTAAAAAGTTGTTATTTAGGCTTTTCGGCACTTACGTTGGAAGTTGATGGGCGATTTTGTTGATTTAGGTCTTATTTTACTCGTGAGAGAATATGACGGTTCGATTTAACTGCTCACATGACCATTTCTGTTTCTGAGAAGCGTAGTATAAATTGAACGTAAACGCTTAGAGAACTGTCAGGACCTCGTATTTTCTTAACTATCAAGAATTATGGAAATCTAAGGCTGGCATGATAATTAGAATAGTGATTTTATCATATATTGATGTTTGCGACTCTCCGCTGTCTATTTTTACTGGGTCTGACGTTTAAATTCTGATGAGTTTACGTCCTTTGTCTAATGTTTATGTTTATAGCGCCTTTTGTAGGAGGATTTTTTTAAATCGGACACTTGCATGATGATTGGGAAACTGTTTTCTATTTCCATGTTACGGTTTGCGAACGTTCTAATGCCGTTTCATTGTGTGAGGGACGTTAAAGGCTGCAATTGTATGAGTTTGTGTTTTTTACTAGACGGATTACATCACTTCTTGTTTGTTGTTGTAATTGTTCAAAATGTGATCCTTGCAGCGTGTTTGTACGACATTTTTGACTAGGATTCATACTGTATGCTACCTTCAAAGATCAATTTCGAGCGTGGGAGTCTCGTGAAATGCTGTGAGATATCGGATTTCTAGTCATTTTACGATCGTTTGTGGAAACATTGATGAATTACTTTTTCGTAGGTGGATTTTTGACAATCTAACAGTGATTGCGTGTTTTTACGATGACTTTCTTTTATATTAGTGATGACACGCCATTTTTGTGTGCACTTGAGGCAAGTTTAGACGGTGGAAAAAGTTGTCCTCTGTGCATAATTGTTACTCGTACACAAACTGATATTTTATTTCTAAATTCGAGCTTGTAATTTTTTTTCAATGAGTGCATCGTGTTTCTTGGAACTTTTTACTATTTATAGTTGTGTTATTCGATGTTTTACGGTCCGTTTTACCCCTGCATTTGATTTACCATAAAATGAGAATATTCTGATTTCCAAGAGTTGCAGCGAGATTTTGACACATTTATAATGGCGATTGCGGCTATACTAGTGGACTGTGGTCAATTGTGAGTACATATTCGTGTTCAGGAAGTGCTTTTGCCAACTATTTTCTATATTTCAAAGTGCCGACGCGTGTGTTTGTGAAAAACATTTTTTTGCATGTTTTTTATCACTTATGTCTTTTATGGGCATGAATCAGCTATCCAAAGTAGTCGACAGTGACATTTTTCTAATTGGTATACAAAACGAAAAGAAGTGAAATTAGTGAATGAACAAATCAGCCGTAAAAAGTATTTTTCGTGATTTTTTGAAAAAAATTGTCGAAATTTATTTCTGTCTCAATGAGTATTATGCAAATTTCCACCCCCTAGAGAATTGTTGGGCGTTGAATTTTATCTAGATGATTGGTTCAGATGGGCGATTGAAGCAACAGCAGAGGCTCAATAATGAAATTTGTGGGTCCCGGCTCTAAAAATCTGAAAAATCGAAATTGCACCCCGTAGATACTGTATGACTTATTTAGCATTTTTCACATGACTGTAAGGATCACGAGCGGGCCTTCCTACTATTGCAGTAAAAAGTAAGAACCAGCGACTAATTCTAATTTTGTTGATTCATTGAATGTTGAGCAAAATAAAATCCCGTTTAATTATGGGAAATTTCGAGTTGTTTATTGAGAGCTTTTTTATTGCTCGTAAAATGATGAGGCCAGATGGTTGTATTGAAATTTTAATTTTCCATAATTTTCCCATCTAAATATGTCGTTTAATTTTTTTTTAGAAACAAACGTTAGCGGAAACGCTGACGGCATACCCTTAACCCAGTTGTTGGGGCATGCCATTGTTTGAAATTTAAGGGAACGTTGCATGTTTTTTAACATTATATTTTTTTACCATACGAAAACATTGCACTTTGACTTTGAGGCCCGATTGCGGTAAGTAGGAAACTTGTGACGGCAGCCGTGTCTGAGCTGAAAATGTGCGCTGTCCATTGATCTTTGCAACGAGCTCATTCTTGAGTGTGTAGACCCAGCCGTTTAGACTGCAGAGGCTGTGATGTGGAAAAAAGTATAAGGTAAATCGCTGGTTCAGTGTAGACTCGTGTAGGGGACAACCTTAACCTGCTCAGCAATTTTAAAATGCTCCGAGGCTGTTACCCGCGCTTGGCGCGCAAAATGGGCCAAAGGACGAGATCTGACCAGTAACCTCATAAGAGACTACAAAATACGGTTACAACCAGTAACCTTATAAGAGACAACAGAATACGGTTACAACCAGTAACCTTATAAGAGACTACAGACTACAGAATAGGGTTTCCATCAGCGACGAAGTGGGAGTACATTAGTCACCCCATTACAATAATGCACTCATTACCATTCATCTGTTCACTGTAATATTAGACTTAGTTCCAGGGCACAACGTCTTGTCTGAAGGGTAAGATATCTGTCGCTTCTTTGATGAAATCATATCAATTATTCTAATGCTATTGCTCCATGATGGTTATCATCGACATTGGTTCCGCTTCTCTTCCTCCTATAGTATGTACTTCAGTCTGCAGCATTATATAAACTATGTGGTTTCGAGTCACGTAAAATTATGTGAGAATGTTTACGCTTGGTTTTATTCGTCCTGTTTAACTAATTTGTTTATGAATAGATTCCGTTGGGTCCTCGTATTAATACATTCATCACAATAATAGGTGTTACTGTACAATAAGAACAGTTTTTGGATAGCACACAAAGTTCGTTTAGAATAGTGATGGTCGAGAAACCGGCCTTTTCTCTCATTTCAAATACCAGCAATCTGGACCTAAGCTAGCAAGACTGTGTGGAGGCACTGGCGAAAGTGATCAGGAATACCCGAATGTCATGTTTTAATGCAACCAAACATGTTATGAGCAGCCAGGATTCTGTGGTCGTGGTGGTCAAGAACACTCTATTGGAGTCCCTGCCCGACTCGTGGGACGAGCTCACCCTTAATGGGCGGGCCAATTTTATGGACAATCCGAGACTCTGCCTCTTCCAGATTGACCGCTTCACTTCCAGAGCAGGTATCATTACAAGCATGCTATTTCTGTTAATAGTCAATATATTAAACGACAACGAGCAGAACGTCCAACTCTATGTCATATGTTTATCAATGAGCGTCAGGTTCATTCTGGGATCAGGAAGCTTATTTAAGATTACTTGTAATGTTTTTTTAAACAGAATCAGCATGTTTGAGCAGTGGGAACAAGAGAAGCTTATTTAAGATTACTTGTAATGTTTTTTATACAGAATCAGCATGTTTGAGCAGTGGGAACAAGAGAAGCTTATTTAAGATTACTTGTAATGTTTTTTATACAGAATCAGCATGTTTGAGCAGTGGGAACTGGATCGGGATTTATTTGTTAATCAGTATCTTCATCCGTGTTAATTTTTCTACGAGTTAATTGTCACAAGGAGATATATATTTTCATGAACCAAAAACTATTAATGGCTCTAAATTCATCTCAGATTGAAGCATTCACAAAGCCATTTATAAATATTTTTAATCAGCAGCTAAGAAAATATTTGTTGACCTAATATGAATATTCTTTGTATCTTTCGATAAATAAGTATTATGGTTGACCTATAGTTTCACAACATATCCCTAGGATGCCTATTTTGCAAACCTTTGCAAGGTCACGATTTCAGGTACACATTCATTTCTGTAATTTACGATATTGCTTATAATGGGACATTTTTTTTGCGTTATTTCGAAATGTCAACGTTGGGAAGCATGTGCTAACTAATGTTTCAAACTGTATTGCAGAGATTACGAATTGAGTTCATCAAGATGAAGGTTTCGCCAATTATAATTATACGCTACAGAAGTGTTATTGCAACTGAATCTATGATTCTTTTCCTTCGTGTTTATTATTTGTTTAACCACGCTGATTCTGGCCAACATATGACCTTGTCTGGTATGTAACAGCTGTGGCGTGCAGCCACGGACGCCACATGCTAGCGGTACTATGAAGCGGCGACCGAGGCTGATATCAATGACATTCCCTATGGACTGGTAATTTGAATCGTTACTCGAGAACTGTGACTGTTGACGGTGTTGTGACTGTTAAGAATTGGGAACCAAGCATAGAACATCAATTCCTAATCTAACACGGGCTGGAGACGGAGGCTATCATGTTGACGGAGCCTATTATGGTGACTGAGTCTATTATGGTGACAGAGTCTATTATGGTGACAGAGTCTATTAGGGTGACAGAGTCTATTATGGTGACAGAGTCTATTTTGGTGACAGGTTCTATTATGGTGACAGAGTATATTGGGGTGACAGAGTCTATTATGGTGACAGAGTCTATAATGGTGACGGAGTCTATTCCGGTGACAGAGTCTATTATGGCGACATAGTCTATTATGGTGACAGTCTATTAGGGTGACAGAGTCTATTATGGTGACGGAGTCTATTATGGTGACAGAGTCTATTAGGGTGATAGAGTCAATTATGGTGACAGAGTCTATTAGGGCGACAAAGTCTATTATGGTGACGAAGTCTATTTTGGTGACAGAGTCTATTATGGTGACAGTCTATCAGGATGACAGAGTCTATTATGGTGACGGAGTCTATTAGGGTGACAGAGTCTATTACGGTGACAGAGTCTATTACGGTGACAGTCTATTAGGGAGACGGAGTCTATTATGGTGACAGAGTCTATTAGGGTGACAGAATCTATTAGGGTGACAGAGTCTATTATGGTGATGGAATCTATTATGGTGACAGAGCCTATTAGGGTGACAGAGTCTATTTTGGTGACAGGGCCTACTATGGTGACAGAGTATATTGGGGTGACAGAGTCTATTATAGTGACA
>SDVV010014770.1:0-14713 GCA_016164225.1 Gammarus roeselii
CGAGTTGCGCGCGTAGACACGCTTGGAAGTGACTGACGAGCGAGTTGAGCGTGTAGACACGCTTGGAAGTGACTTACGAGTGAGTTGAGCGCGTAGACACGCTTGGAAGGGACTGACGAGCGAGTTGAGCGTGTAGACACGCTTGGAAGTGACTTACGAGTGAGTTGAGCGCGTAGACACGCTTGGAAGGGACTGACGAGCGAGTTGAGCTGGTTTGCGTAAAGAATTGTTCCTCCGTACTCAAACTGTATCCAATGCTAAGATTCCCACCAGCATACCAACTTGGTGAGTGCCTTGGTTGTTTTATTTAGTACTGAAGACTACCGTGACCGAAGCGTCAACATTCACTGGTAGACAGGAATAATCAGAAGTTCTGTGATTTCCCTCTAATAACAGCCACTATGAACGGATTGCAGGCCATCGTTGGTTGCCTCCAGTTGCAAGAGTTGCCTTTGGATGCACACGTGTCATGTGCCAGTAACCGCGGGTGGGGTATAACACCTGCCAGCGGCGTCCTGTTCAGTGAAGGGAGCAGCGAATGGGTGAGTTGGGACTACTGGGAGTGTCATTCAGGTGTTTTGCTGACTGGATGACTCCGTTGCGGAATACAGAATCTGATCAGGAATACAGCGTCTGTTATGGAGGACAGCATCTGTTATGGAATACAGCGTCTGTTATGGAGGACAGCATCTGTTATGGAACACAGCGTATGTTATGGAGGACAGTATCTCGTATGGAACACAGCGTCTGTAATGGAGGACAGCATCTGTTATGGAATTCAGCGTCTGTTATGGAGTACAGCATCTGTTATGAAATTCAGCATCTGTTATGGAGGACAGCATCTGTTATGGAATACAGCGTCTGTTATGGAGGACAACATCTGTTATGGAATACAGCGTCTGTTATGGAGGACAGCATCTTTATGGAATTCAGCGTCTGTTTTGGAGGACAGCATCTGTTATGGAATACAGCGTCTGCCATGGAGTACAGCATCTGTTATGGAATACAGCGTCTGTTATGGAGGACAACATCTGTTATGGAATACAGCGTCTGTTATGGAGGACAGCATCTTTATGGAATTCAGCGTCTGTTTTGGAGGACAGCATCTGTTATGGAATACAGCGTCTGCCATGGAGTACAGCATCTGTTATGGAATACAGCGTCTGTTATGGAGGACAACATCTGTTATGGAATACAGCGTCTGTTATGGAGGACAGCATCTTTATGGAATTCAGCGTCTGTTTTGGAGGACAGCATCTGTCATGGATCGCAGCGTCTGTTATGAAATACAGCGTCTGTTGTGGTATGCAGCGCCTGTTATGGAATACAGTGTTTGTAATGGAATACAGCGTTTGTCACGGAGTGCAGCATCTGTTATGGAGTACAACGTCTGTTATGGAGTACAACATCTGTTATGGATCGCAGCGTCTGTTATGAAATACAGCGTCTGTTGTGGTATACAGCGCCTGTTATGGAATACAGCGTTTGTGATGGAATACAGCGTTTGTCACGGAGTGCAGCATCTGTTAAGGAGTACAGCGTCTGTTATGGAATACAGCGTCTGTTATGGAATACAGCGTCTGTTATGGAGTACAGCATATGTTATGGAATACAATGTCTGTTAAGGAATACAGCGTCTGTCGTGGATTGCAGCAACTGTTATAGAATACAACGTCTGTTATGGAATATAGCGTCTGTTTTGGAATACAGCGTATGTTTTGGAATATAGCGTTTGTTATGGAGTACAGCATCTGTTATGGAATACAACGTCTGATACGGAATACCGCGTCGGTTATGGAATACGGCGTCTTTCGTGAAATACAGCGTATGTTATGGAATACAGCGTCTGTTATTGAATACAGCGTCTGGTATAGAATACAGCGCCTGTTATGGAATACAGCGTTTGTTATTGAATACGTCTTCTGTTATGGAATACAGCGTCTGTTATGGAATACAGCGTCTGTCATGGATTGCAGCAACTGTTATGGAATACAGCGTCTCGTATGGAATACAGCGTCTGTTATGGAATGCAGGGTCAGTTATGGAATACAGCGTCTGTTATGGAATACAACGTCCGTTATGGAAAACAGCGCCTGTTATGTAGAACAATGTCTATTATGGAATGCATCGTCTGTTATGGAATACAGCGTCTGTTGTGGAATACAGCGTCTGTTATGGAATATAGTGTCTGTTATGGAATACAGCGTCTGTTATGGAATACAGCGTCTATTATGGAATACAGTGTCTGTCATGGAGTACAATATCGGTTATGGAATACAGCGTCTGTTATGGAATACTGCGTCTGTTATGGAATACAGCGTCTGTTATGGAATACAGTGTCTGTTATGGAATACATCATCTGTTAAAGATTTGATATCATTTGAGCCTCATTTCCACCGTAGCCTCGACGCGAGTCATAATAGGCTCTCCCGTAGGGCGCGGCTGTCACTTATTCAGCTAAGTTCGCACGGCCTAGCGTGCGGAAAGATTAGTCTTGTCTGGATGAAATCAAGTATGTATTTCGACTGAGACAATGCGACCACGCACAAGAAAGCCATCTGTGGCGAGGCCGACAGTCAAAGTCCATGCGTTCCCGGGAATTTTACGTATTGTTTTCCAAATAATACGCGATTCATTTGACATAGTTCATCAAATATGTGCATTTGAGGTAGAAAAATCCATACCGATAAAAGATTGACATAAATCTTGAAAGGAAATTTAGAACAAAATATTTAATCATAACGGTAATCGGAGTTCAGCAGAAAAGGAATAAATAGATTCTGTGACAGTGGAATCAATAAAGAAAACAATGTTTGTATCTCTGTGTTTTTATTGAATAATATCGAAATATCTTTTCATATGAAGGTTTCGTTGATTTATATAAATAAAATATGTATTTATCATGAACAGATCGGACAAGAATACTTGGGTATTAATTCAAAACCGAATTCAGAATGACTTCGTAGTTACCCAGAAGCCGTCGCCAAAAAACTCTTTTGTGTAGATCACGTCTAACAGATCCAAATCCTCCCATTAAAAAATACGAATCAGGCAAAATCTTCAAGACGTTTAAGATTTATGGAATTCAGCAATTCGTAGCGGTTTACTGCTTCACTTTTCAACCGCAATTCTATCATTTATTCCGTCAGTTCCTACCATTTTTCAAGTACGCCTAACTGTGTCATGTAGAGAATTTGCTTTCCCACTCCTCACCTTGTAGGTCGCTGTTTCAAAGTCGTCCCCCTTTTGCCCTCTGTTGACAGGAACTGATGGCAACACTCGATGACAAGCGAGCAAAGGAATACAGTTCTTTTGTGGCATATTTTCAGGTTAAATATGATGTGTTTTCTCAACTCCGACTGGCAAACAGGAAAACAACATCGTCCGGATTGAGTAAAGAGACTGTGGCACATTGGGTGTTTCTTTTAGATAGCGGTTAGTTTGGCATCGCAGAGAAAATGGATCGCGCTTGAGAGAGTTTTACCCAAAGATGGCAACACCGACGGGAGCCTAATGGAAACCATAAATCATTTCAACATATAGACAGTTTTATTATCACATGTTAGTAGCATTGATGCCATTTATTGGGTGTTGAGGATGAATAGTTCCCTGTAACTGATATCATTACCAGATTGTTTGTGAAGGCTTCTGACACCAAGGTCTCCGGAGTCATTCATATCTTGCACCGCTTTACTGATAACATCTGTATAAATTATACGTACATATATTTGTCATCTGTAGGCATATTTATACATTTATGTAACTATTGTTAAGGTACACGTACATTTCCGTCAACAAAAGCTGAAATGTTCTCAACGGCCGAAGAAGCCTGGAAATTAGAAGCACGCGCAATGGATCCGAATCACGTCGCATTGGAAAGAGAGTAGGTGAAGAAATAAAAAATCTCCCCAAGGAAATCTTCACAGCTTAATCACAACCGTCTTGTTAGCTAGGTACGTGATCACATTCAACGCTAAGTGACATCAGTAGCCAATATTTCACACCTCAAACGCGACTCTGGAAATTAAATGCAAACATCAGAAATGGAAACTCAAAATAAATATGGACCCCAAATTAACAAAAAATCCCATGCAGCAACGACGACAATTTTGTGATGAGAATGTTTCGTGAAATCTAAATCCTCAGAAAACTTGTTATACAGATACAGACACTAGGCCGCATCCCCCAGAAAGGGGGGTGGCCGACGGTAAGGCACACCTCACACCCTCATAGGCTCACACTTACACAACTTAGCCCTTTTGTGCTACAGGGTGGGGCCGGTAACCCTGCAACACACACTCTGGGTCACGAGTGCACGCTCTCTCTCCTTACTTCCACATTCATGTCTCTCCTTCCCAACGCCTGCTTCACACCGTCCATCCACACAAACTTTGGTCTACCCCTAGGCCTGCGACCACTCGCCTCCGCATTCATCACCCTTCTCACCAATCAACCTTCATCCACACTCTTCATGCGCCAGAACCATCTCAGAGCACGCCAATCCACTCTGTCCGTCAACTTTTCCACCATCCCTGTTCTGATTCGAACCACGTCGTTGTTTTGTTTTGCTGATGGGAAATGGTTCATCAGCTCCTGATCCTAACCACCGCGCTTATAAAAGACGCCCAAGAAACGTTGTCTACAGCGACTGGTAGGAATTGTGTTGTAAGGAGTGCAAGCAGCGTCGATCACAGGCACCGTGGCATATTTCACACGATGCTGGCAAAGTGCAATGAAAAGGTTTGAGCGCACTTTGAAGAACAAAGTCGTGGAAAAGTATTGTACTCGATAAATAATTAAAACTCCCGTTAATGTGTTCTCATTTCTGCTAACCTGTTCAAGTTTGGCCATTTTCTATGTCATTTTTGCAACCGTGCATACCAAATTTTAGAGCCCCTAAATTTTGGCACACTAACCAAGCAACATCCGATTCTTGGTCAGTGAAAAGTTTACATACCTTCAACCACACGATGGCGGTTCAGGCAACTTTCTTATTAAGGTAACTTGATATTATCTGGATATCATATTCATCCTTTCCTATCTTATGTGGTATTCCTGACAAACGACGAAGGAGAAAGAGTCGTAATTAGTATTGTCAGTCAAATGAGAAATTATTTCATCTAATTCCAATAAGCGAATAAGAGACTCATAATCCAATAATCAGATGAACACACCAAATTATTTTGAGGAAACAAGTCAACAAATCGCTAGGTTAGGTCGAATAAGAATATCATTGGATTATCTAGAGAATATAATAATACGCCCATTCCGAGAGTCAGGTTCAAGCAAACATTGACTGTCGAGTGAAACGTCCACCCATAAAATGACAAACCTAATTAAAAATTGAATATTATGTATCTATTTATTTTTTTCGACGGATATATTTTTTAGGTGAGTTTATTTATTTAAAAAATATTTTTTGTCTTCCAATTTTAAAGTTACGGTGTGTTAACAGTACGCCATTGATCTCGATCTATCGTCTACTGTAAGAATTATCCAGGAACTGCAAATGAAAACGTTTTGCCCGGAGATTAATCAATAAAATATGTAATGCTTGAATGGAATTAAACTGAATCTATGATACGAGAGAATTATAATGACATCGGAGAATTGTAATGAATTAATATAATATTTTTTATTAAGTCATCAGCAGCCAGTTAACATGAGATAGAGGGTTTTCATTGTAACATCTTATAACCGAAGGAAATATTTGTTGCAAGTTCGAAATAGTTTTTTGCTACAATTTCCTGACACAACTTCGCCCACCAAGGGTACATTTTTTAAAATGTTAACAAATTCCTCGCAAATGAGCTATCCTCAATCTGAACAAAGGTCACGCTGGTCGACAGATAAAATAACTATCAACCGAACAATTTATCCCATTCACTGGGCAAGTTCGGGAAGAAAAAATCAAAGTGTGTGTCCTAGAAACTGCCACGCTCGTTATTCCATCGAATAGTTCACAAAAAGCTGGTTTTCACGCTTTTAAGATGTAAGATTTTCTCGATGAATTCTTGAACGCCCTGAAATATTTGCTGGGCTGCTTGTGGTAGGTGACGAGGCGGGATTTTGTATGCACGGCAGGCATGGTGAACAGAGAAAACGGCCGATATTAATCATCAAGAAATCCTCCACCAAGAAATTACAATTTCAAAAATTATGTTTAGTGAATTACTCTTCTTCTGGGAAGGACTCTGTGGTAATGGTTCCTTCATCAATTCCATTTACCTTGGCGGTGATGCTTACGTATATGGTGCAGATGATCTATAGATTATAGAATAAGAAATAATTCCATAATGATTGATTGTTTCTGGGGACTGGGGATCAAATTCGCTGACTGCAAGATGGAGTTGCGGCACACAAAAGACGCACCGTTAAAAAAATATTCCCAAACAACAATCCAAGGAAGAACCATTAGAATAGACTCAGACATTAGATGTCCTCAAAGAAGCCCAAATTTAGACTCTGACATTAAATGTCCTCAAATAAGCCCAAATTTAGACTCTGACATTGAATGGTCTCAAAGAAGCCCGGATTTAGACTCTGACGTTGAATAGCCTCAAAAAAGCAAAGATCTAGACTCTGACATTGAACGGCCTCAAAAAGCACAAATTTAGACTCTGACATTGAATGGCCTCAAATAAGCCCAAATTTAGACTCTGACATTGAAAGGTCTCAAAGAAGCCCGGATTTAGACTCAGACATTGAATGGCGTCAAAGAAGCTCGGATTTAGACTCTGACATTGAATGGCGTCAAAGAAGCCCGGATTTAAACTTTGACATTGAATGGTCTCAAAGAAGCCCGGATTTGGACTCTGACATTGAATGGCGTCAAATAAGCCCGGCTTTAGACTCTGACATTGAATAGCCTCAAAAAAGCAAAAATCTCGACTCTGACATTGAACAGCCTCAAAAATGTCCAAATTTAGACTATGACATTGAATAGTCTCAAAGAAGCCCTGATTTGACAGAATGTGGACTCTTATTATGAGATCATCTAACAGTCAGGAACTTCACAAAACTACCGAAATGGATCATTTCTGACATAACCTTACAACTGAAAGAGACTTGTTGAAATTCTGCCCAGTTCAAATTGAACAATTGCTCGCATCGATGCGAGTTGCAACCTAAATTTGCAGCGATAGAAATGGCGGGAATGTTGAAGGTGTTGAATTCTAAAAGGTTTTTATTTATTTATAAAAAAACTGCAAATGAGTTTTTGGGCAAACAGCTTTCTGGTGGCTTTTACTCCACAGCGAACTCCTGAAATATTGCTCTGTTCAAACTTAAATGGTAGGTGCTTGCAGAAGACAATTTTCCGTGTGAATAACTATTGCAATTTGAAATATTTCACTTTTTAAATGAGTTATTTAACTTGTAGAGCGGGTGTTCTATTATTTTGGATCTCCCTGTATATGTGGACAGAAATCGTAGGTAGAGAAAAACAAACTATTGGACTGAAGAAGAAGAATTATTTACACTGTTCTCGATAGGAATCTGCCGCACACGAAAGAATATCTTCTCGGAATTATATGTTTTCTTCTTGATTTTTAAACCGTTTAGATGCAATCGGGTTTCGACCCATCCTCTCTCATGCTCGTCTCTTCTCTCGACCCATCTTCTCGCTCGCTCGTCTCTCCTCTCGACCCATCCTCTCACTCGCTCATCTCTCCTCTCGACCCATCCTCTCGCTTGCTCGTCTCTCCTCTCGACCCATGCTCTCGCTCGCTCGTCTCTCCTCTCGACCCATCCTCTCGCTCGCTCGTCTCTCCTCTCGACCCATCCTCTCGCTTGCTCGTCTCTCCTCTCGACCCATCCTCTCGCTCGCACGTCTCTCCTCTCGACCCATCCTCTCGCTTGTGCGTCTGTCCTCTTGACCCATCCTCTCGCACGCTCGTCTCTCCTCTCGACCCATCCTCTCGCTTGCTCGTCTCTCCCCTCGACCCATCCTCTCGCTCGCTCGTCTCTCCTCTCGACCCATCCTCTCGCTCGCTCGTCTCTCATCTCGACCCATCCTCTCACTCGCTCGTCTCTCCTCTCGACCCATCCTCTCACTCGCACGTCTCTCCTCTCGACCCATCCTCTCGCTTGTGCGTCTGTCCTCTTGACCCATCCTCTCGAACGCTCGTCTCTCCCCTCGACCCATCCTCTCGCTCGCGCGCCTCTCCTCTCGCACGCTCGTCTCTCCTCTTGACCCATCCTCTCGCTGGCACTGGAGTGCATGGGTTAAGTTGCCAGGGTTGGTTTACTGGGCTATACAAATTAAGGTGCGAGATGACTGCCACGAGTGTCCTGCCGTCGGTCACCCCTAGCCAGAGGAGTGGGCTGAAGACCACATCTGTATGCATGAGCAAACATTAACATTTGCTGGGTTTCTGTCCAAATTCTTTTTAAATGTCACCAACAAATCCTGTCGAAAATATGATAATACAATTATTTTACCCTGAACTTATAGTCAACTAAGCATAAAGGTATCCGGAGTAACTTGATTTCTGCTCCCTCTGTTGCTAAAGAAATCCCACCTTTAATTAGTGAATGGCGCTAATAGATTTAATTTAGGATCTAATCAGATCTCCCCAAGCGTGTGGAGACTTCAGATACCCTTAACCCCAATAAATTAGTGGTGAACAGTCATGAAATAGTACTCTAACCTTAACCCCAATAAATTAGTGGTGAACAGTCATGAAATAGTACTCCAACCTTAACCCCAATAAATTAGTGGTGAACAGTCATGAAATAGTACTCCAAGAGTTCAGCAAAAGAAAATCCCAACTATGCAACATTGGACCAATTATTCGTTTGCATTCCAGCAGCAATTCAGCAGCTATGTTGCCAAAATGCAGCTCCAACCCAGCAGGATCCTAGCAGCAATACAGGTAACCGTCCAGTATTAGCGAGCAATACATCAATCATCGGCTCAAATCCAGCAATTATCCAGCAATCGCCCTCATCGGACCAGACCCATCAACTGTCCAGCATCATCCAGCCTGTATCCATGACACTCCGGGGCCGGTTTATTACCAACAGTAGACTGATGATCAATCAAATGAAGACTTCAATGTAATTGGATACGTTGCTTTTGTTGATCAGCGTTGGCAGCATAATCGGCCGGGGCCACGCTCTGCCCCGCGTTAGGATGAGAGCGCATGATTTGTTCGAGTAAACATTGATGGAATAATTGACAACGGATGGAAACGGAGCATTCAGACGATATAACTTAGACATCGCAGCGGTGGAACTATTCTCACAGAGAATTAGTGGCTGGAATTAGACATCGCAGCGGTGGAACTATTCTCACAGAGAATTAGAGGCTGGAATTAGACATCGCAGCGGTGGAACTATTCTCACAGAGAATTAGTGGGTGGAATTAGACATCGCAGTGGTGGAACTATTCTCACAGAGAATTGGTGGCTGGAATTAGACATCACCGCGGTGGAACTATTCTCACAGAGAATTAGTAACTGAAATTAGACATCGCAGTAGTGAAACTGTTCCCACAGAAAATCCAACATTCAACATTCAACAGAGCGTGTTGAATGTTTTTGACAATAAAATGCAATTATTTAATAATAAATTACTTTGGATCGATGTTCATGACATCCGAAATACACTAATTTCCTATAAATTCGATATGAAGTGTTTTTGTCTTGAAACTATTGGGCGTTTATTTGACCGGCTTTCCTACGGTGATCGCCCATCGGCATTTCGATCACAAATGGTACAGGGTCGAACTAGAGGCGATTTTATTTGGTATGCCGCCGATTATTGCCTGGCTCAGCAAACGCTCATAATCGCTCTTACATATTCGGTGCCGAGGAAAACCGCCGGCGATGACGACGGTAACTGATTGGGTATCTTTCATTAACGGCCGTATCAGCGGTACCCTGAACCAAGGCAATGCTTACCCTGTATATTTTCCTTGATATCTAATGCAAGTATATACAGTTTCTCATTTTCCAAGTATGTCATTTCTTCTCACAAACTACGTTTATTACGCTACATGAATTGTAAAAATTAAATCCAAATATTTTTGCAATACTTTGATTACAAACTCTTTCAGTTGGAAATGATACAAAATTGCACCTAATAATCCTATTTTTATTCAACCTACAGGGTAACATGTAAACACCTACAGGATCATTTCTCTTCGTGTGTATTATGACGATATAGCAGGAGAGGGGGTAAAATTCAAAAGGAACCTCGCTGTGTTATCTACTTTTAAACAGTTAGCACCAATAAATGAGTTTTTATGGGATGAAGGTTCTAAAGTTATTTACAAAACTGGGGCTAATAATTTGTGATTCACAAATTGTATCGTATGAATGTTCTCATCTTGTAAGGTAATATTCGATATGGAAATTATTCGAGAGTTGTACAAAAAAAATCACCTCATCTCTCTTCGGATTTGATGGAGCAAAACTATTTATTGGGTACTTTGGATGCTCATACAATCACATTATTTGTTTCCTCCGTCTATCATGCGTAAGACTCCCGTCGCATACCAGAGGTAAGTGGTCATCTTAGCATAACAAACTCTCCATATCGCTTGAGGTTACCATATCCTTGATATCCTATCGTCGTGATTTTTCGTAATGTTTTTTACCTCACAAAATAGCGCTCTGAATTAGCGTACATTCTTTACAAAGATGCTGACCTTGAAGGGCTGCAAGCCTGGAGATAACGACCCACCCCATCGTGCTGGAGTCAATTCATATAGTCTCGGATCTTTGATACCAAAATGACCTTAGTCACATGAGGATGAATGACCGTAGTTGTCAATAGCTTTGGGTGGAACTCAATTTATTGACAGTTATTATAGATGCCAACCAGCACAACGATTGTCCCGTACTTCAAAATGAACGACCTCAGCGTTAAGAGGAATGAAAGGACGTGCACAAATATCGTGACTGTTCTAAGTTACTTGCTGTTTCGGACCTTGTCAATCTAACGTGACGGAAACCTCTTCCTTTATTATGCCTCCTCCGGTCACGCAAATCCCGCCCTTACGACGATTTTTGATCGACGATTCCAGGCCTAAATGAGTTCTCTTCCCTGCGGCAGGCAAGCAAGGTATCATTGACATCAGTTCACCCGTCAGTGATTAGCAATGGAGCAACTGTTGGTGCGAGGCACAGCATAACACGGTGCTCTAACTCACAACATGTGTCATCAAGAATATGATGAGTCATGCAAAGGAACCATACACGGTGTTGGATGTCGGATGGTGTTTCAATTTTTTATAATATGGTCTGTGCAAAGTGTAGTTGTGTTGGGTACTCAAGTCAGTCCATGTGTGCTACCCACAGCAATACCACCAATTGCCTCGCCTCTGATCGCTGATAACATGGTGTGTTACCCAAAGCAATACCAACAATTGCCCCGCCTCTGACCGCTGATAACATGGTGTGCTACCCACAGCAATACCACCAATTGCCCTGCCTCTGACCGCTGATAACATGGTGTGCTACCCACAGCAATGCCACCAATTGCCCCGCCTCTGACCGCTTGTAATATGGTGTGCTACCCACAGCAATATCATCAATTGCCCCGCCTCTGACCGCTGGTAATATGGTGTGCTACCCACAGCAATACCACCAATTGCCCCGCCTCTGACCGCTGATAACAAGGTGTGATACCCACAGCAATACCAATAATTGCCCCGCCTCTGACCGCTGATAACAAGGTGTGCTACCCACAGCAATAGCACCAATTGCCGCCTCTGACCGCTGATAACATGGTGTGCTACCCACAGCAATACCGCCAATTGCCCCGCCACGGACCGCTGATAACAAAGTGTGCTACCCACAGCAATAGCACCAATTGCCCCGCCTCTGACCGTTGATAACATGGTGTGCTAACCACAACAATTTACTCCAAAAGGGTTAGATTTTTTTTTGTAAGTGAATTGCTAAACAATTTTAAAATACATGAATTAGATGCTGAACGCTAGCCAGGCCGTCTAGAAAGTACTGGAGTCTCTGCTGGCAAGCAACGGAACTTATTCGGTTTCTTTTTGTCAATAGTTAACGAATGGAAGTGAGCATATATGACTATTGGAAAATTGAAGAAACTCTTTGCATCCACTGTGTTTGAAATCAAGTATTTTGACTAATGAGTATTGCTTGATGAAAAAAAAGGGTGCAAGTCCTACTGTTTTGCTTCCAAGTTGAGCATATGGAAGCACATCTTTGAGCGCATCTCGACTCACTCTCCACACTGCAATGTACATATCTTTGAGCGCCCCTTGCGTCACGCTCCAAACTGCAATGAACACCCATGATGTATCCAGATTTGTTGTGAAGAATTTATTCCCCCGTTTTCTTGGCTCCTCCTCCCCGAGGAAGCGACGTCAACTTGTGTTTACTTGCATTCGTCCCAGTCAAACTCAGCGCATGGACGGTGTAATCAGGACAGGAAATTGTAATCAACGAAACTCAACCGCATCTTCACGCCGCTCAACAACGTCATTAAACAAGGTTTATTGCTCTGAATAATGCCAATTAAGAGGCTGATAGTCAAGTAGATTGCCTCAACAACAGAGATAATAGTTGCCGTCCTGACATTACAGAGCCATGCAGACGCCAGCGTGCCAGACGGATTAATGGTCACAATGAACTATAACTGTTGAAACAAGCAGATCATGTAGAAAATGAGTCAATGGTAGACAAATGTTTAGGACTTCGTTGGGCAATGGTTGTCTTCTTGATGTAATCAACGTGGATAGCTTGACTCTTTCAGCAAGGCTCAACCGTCATTTTCTGCTGGAACAAGCGCATGGAGTGTGGGGGGTGCATGGAACACGAGCAGGGAGTGTGGGGCGTGTATGGAACACGAACATATAGTGTGGGTCGTGTATGGAACCCGCGCATGGAGTGTGGGTCGTGTATGGAACACGAACATATAGTGTGGGTCGTGTATGGAACACGCGCATGGAGTGTAGATCGTGTATGGAACATGCGCATGGAATGTGGGGCGTGTATGGAACACGCGCATTGAGTGTGGGAAGTGTATGGAACACGAACATATAGTGTGGGTCGTGTATGGAACACGAACATATAGTGTGGGTCGTGTATGGAACACGCGCATGGAGTGTAGGTCGTGTATGGAACATGCGCATGGAAAGTGGGGCGTGTATGGAACACGCGCATTGAGTGTGGGGAGTGTGTGGAACACGCGCATGGAGTGTGGGGCGTGTGTGTAACACGCCCATGGAGTGTGGGGCGTGTATGGAACACGTGCATGGAGTGTGGGGCGTGTATGGAACACGCGCATGGGGTGTGGGGCGTGTATGGAACGCACGCATGGGGTGCACGGCGCGCATGGAACACGCGCATGGATTGTGGGGAGTGTATGGAACACGCGCATGGAGTGTGGAGCGTGTATGGAACACGCGCATGGAGTGTGTTCCATACACGCTCCATGCGCGTGTTCTAAAATGCGCGTGATTTTAAAAGATCGAGAAAGATTTTGTTCCTCTCGCTTCCGCCGGTCAATGTTATACTTCTCTTGTCTTGCTGCTTTCTGTTGAACGTGACCTCGTTTATGTAGGGCCACTCGGCGTCGTCTGAATTAATTTACCAGTCCAAGGGTAATTGGATGGGGTTACTCAATCTTTCTCTATCAGGATGATAGGAGTGGACACAAGTACCCAGTCACCATTTCTGTCTCCTTCGTTGGTAACAGTGAGTGTAATGCTGCTTTGAAAGTAAGAACTGTTGTTTCATTTTAAAGAAACAACTGACTACATAACACCTGTCGCATCTAGTCTACATATTCTCATACTCTTGTGTGTGATGGTAGTACTCGTCTCGGTATGACAAAACCCACTATTTGGAAAGGATATGCGATAAGAACCCATTTTTTAAAGAAGAATTAGACGCATTGCAAGGTACATCGGTGAGACAAAGTGTGTCGTGGTCATTCCAGGTTTAACAGAGTAATTTATTATGAAATGATTCATTTGTCATTTTAACTCTGATGAGCCTGTCACGACCTGTTCTTCATTTTCCCAGCCGCCAATCTAGAATAAAGACAATTTCCCCTGCGTGTTTCACGGATTGACACACATGGAGTATCATTTTGTGCTCGCTCTAGCAACTGTTCTGCGAGGATTCCTCACCTTCTTCGCTCTAGGAATTCCGTCACAGCCAGAGCAATACGAACATATGACAGTCGTCCCACCGACCGGGATTTCAGCTCGATAACTCCGAGGGACAAAGGGCGGAGAAATTCTGTACCTCTTTCCATATGCAAATATTGGCGATCTTAGAATACTACACCGGATATATCACTTTCGATATCTATAATGAGTGATGCAAGTTGTTCAAACGTGACAGAACCATACTTATATACAACAATATGTTATAGACATGGTGAAACACTCTCCGATGGAAACAAAATATCAGTTCCACTATGAATTTCTCCGTTAGTGACTGCCAATGCTCCCATTTCTGATTTGCAGTCCAATTAATCGTGATATTCAATCCTACAACCAGCATAGCCCTTTGACTTAGCCATCACAAGGGAAAATCATTATTACAAAAAATGAAGACCTGCTTCCTATTGCATTGGAGTCGATATACATCAAACAATACAAATTTCGCTAAAAATTACTGGTGAGAAAACAGTGAATCGAAACAACAAAGTTAAATTCTATTTTAGAAATCGACAAAATATTTTTGGTATTCTGATCGTGGCTTTATCGGGATAATAT
>SDVV010014771.1:0-14713 GCA_016164225.1 Gammarus roeselii
GCCTTTTTGTTCCAAGTTGATGTTCGTCCAACTTGTCGTACATTGATATATAAATTTATAAATTGTGTAGCTTAGGCGTGATTTACAGTCTAAATTTTGTTAACATCAGTTTGTACATTACGAACCTATAGTAAAATGCTAGAGTGGATGCAATGAATGCTCGAAAAACTCAGTCATTTTGAACATGATCAAAAATCGTTTAACAACACCCAAACCGAGCAATAATTTCGAACAGTACAATATGCAAACAGTTAACGTAAATTTATCAAAAGTGGGATACATGGAAAGAAGCATATATCCACCGAAAAGTAAAAATCTAGCATGACGTGAAACTGATCGCCAATAAATATCTCTATACTTTCTACTTCAACAGCGCTAACAGCTAAGTGATTTTATTGGAGCTAAGAGGAAATTGATGTCTGTGAACACAAAAGATCCCTATCACATCAGCGCATGGCTTCTATTATTTTGTCCTAGACGTCTGTTAACAGAAAGCTACTAACTCAATTGCATTTTTTGAGTCCTACTTGTCAAGTCCATGTTTGGAACTAATGCAACACTTATTATCATTTGATTCCTTCTGGACAAAGACTGACGATAGCCCGTATGAAAGTAGCTTACCCTCCCTTATGGTGGGCAATATTGTGCGCTTGCAAATATCGTCACGCAAGCGCAATCAGCCAGATTCATGTCTTGCGGGCTCAAGAAGGAAACGGTACTGGCGCAATGGGAGCTGATGTGAGGTCTCTCGGTAACCTCAAAGATAATATCGCCCAAAGTCAGAACAGCGATATTGCCTCTCATGCAACTATGTGGAAGCAGTTCTCCTTTTTTCATTCTGATTGATCATTGTGATATCGAAATACAGTCGGTAGTTCGTACGGTTTAGAATTGGGGTCTGTTTACAAGCGTATTTCGTTTGTTCATATACTGTTATTAAACACTTTAGAACATGTCGAGCGTTAGACGCGCATGTGTTTGCTTCGTCAGTTATCCAGTTTGGCACCTTTTGTAAATTTATCTCACAGATCAAAAAGTCAATTCAATTACTTCAAGCCTTTGAGGCTGCACGAGAAGTGGTGAGTAAACACAGATGTAACTGTAATACTCTTCAGTTTATTAATTTTCTTTTTACAATGTGTTCTTGATATCTTTTGTTTGACTGTAATCTGTATTTCGTTTGTACTATTCTTCAGCTAGAGCAAATCCTGTTCAAACTTTTCGAGTCTGTGTCACCTGTTGCTTATTTTTTCACTATTTCATCTGAACTGCAGAAATGTCCGCCGCAATACGGTATATTCTGTCAGGTTATTGTGAACTGTGCCAGCAGTAGTTACTGTGTTGTCTGTTAGTTGCACTATTTGTAAGTTTATAAGACTTTTAGGGCAACTTTTTAGACACGGGGACAATTGGATTAGTTAGGACAACTTCCTGTACATGGGTACTATTGGATTAGTGCGTTCATCATATGAACAACATCAACTTTCGCTGTTGACGGTGCAGTGGGCACTGCTCTTGAAGTGCCCGCCGTAACAATGTAGAAGCCGTGATTACGGCCTAATATATTCCTGATAGGAAGAATGTTCTATTAAAATTATTGCTTAATTATCTATCTTTAGTGGTTAGCGATGCGATTCCAAGACAGAAATCTAATACGTGAATTTTAATGATTACTTTGACTAGCCATTGGAATTGGCGAAACCTACGTTGAAATGCATTCCATCACAATTTATAGCTGGTTAGCCTTTTCGGGATTCATAGTATAGGATATAATTTACAATTTATACGATCGACGATGTTATCAGCTACCGCTATTTTGAAGTATGAGTTATAGTACACTGGTTTTATGAAATTACTTTTTTCCTCCCAACATTTCATTACTGATGAAGTTTGTTGTACATTCATTGGACTATTAATAAACACTTGAGTTATAAAGTCATGGTACATCTGTAGATGAACAACATAGACATCAACACCCAACGTTATGAGCTCTACGCAGAGCAGATGACCCTCCGTCCTTTCATTTAGTATTTTTCAACTGATAACGTTTATCGATAATGGTGCATGCATATGTATAACTTTTGGTTTAATGCTGCAATGTTGGTGACAAGTTTAGCGAGCGGCTTCCCGGTTTTATGAATACGATGATTTATTCTCATTGATTAGATTAGAGTGACTTTATTGGTGTTAGCTGCGTCCGCTGCCACACAATGATATAACTCATCGTGTCGTATCTCGTCCACTCCGCATGTTAGTGATACTTGCCTGCTAAGCCCAGCACTTCCACTCCCCCATAATGAAGATATGTGATTGTTTATGCGTACAGCTTTTCCTTTACTGTATTTAAACCATGTCTTTCAGTTCCTGTGGTGGGGTTGTTAGAATACTGCTACCGTAAGCCCTGCCTGTCATAGGAGGCGACTAAAATGGGAGCCCTGAAGCCCGAGCTTAGAATAGAGGCGATTAATAAGGGGCGGGGCGAGGGGGCTATGAATCACCTTCCTCTGTAGAATTCTCCGTAAAAGTCGGCAAGACGAGCAATGAGAGGAGAGGCTCACGCCTCTCTAAACCCTATTGTTAGGGTCACTGAATGTGCGCGGTTGTAGTACGAATGCAGAAAAAAGCGAGGGATTGACGAGATGTTTGTAAGGAGAAAGTTAAATGTGTTGGCTCTGAGTGAGACTGAGTTGAAGGGTATGGGAGAGTGTGAGTTTGGAGAGGAAAGTGGAAGCAAGTCAGGCGTGGATGAAGATTGGGCAAGAGAAGGTGTGGTGTTGTTTTTGATTGATCGACTGACTAGTAACGTTACTGATTGGAAAGAGGGGTCCTCAATAATGATGTGGTTGACAGCACAGTTAGACGTAGAAAAATTAGCATTTGTGAGTGAGCGAGTTTATTGAGAGTTTCAGGAGTCAAGTCGATGTGTTTGTACTGGGTACTGGGTGACCTTAATGCGAGAGTTGGAGATGAAGTAGTGGATAATGTGATAGGGAGGTATGGCGTTCCTGTTAAGAATGCGAGTGAAGAAAAACTTATAAGTAGTATTATGTCACGCAAACGCAGATGAGACAATGTCATGGTTAGGAAGTATCTAATTACATTGTGTGTCCGACTTAGTCGCCATATAACTCGAATATTGTAATTTATGTTCAGTTTATTACTCTGTGGTCCCTGTAATTACTTTTGGGGCTCACGGAAAACGCAAATGGAGGCGTCTACGGTCACGCAAACGCATGTGGGACATATATGATAGTTAGGAAGTATCTAACTACATTGCGTGCCCGACTTAGTCCCTATATAACTCGGACATTGTAATTATTTAATCTTCATAGATCAAGACAAAAAATACTCTTGTGGTCAATTTAATTACTTAAGGTTCTGAGTGAACGCCAAAGTGAATAGAGGAGGAGAATAGAGGAAGGGGATTTGAGAAGTGGGAGTCGTTTAGTGCCATGACAGGCCTCTATCTGTCTCGAGATGTGCTCCTCTCGTTACGAATTGTGACGGTTTGTTACTACGTATTGTAAACGGAAAGTATAATTGTACTGGGATATTTTGATTTGTTTATTTGCAAGAAATGATGGTGTGGTACATATTAGCATGTTTGTTAGTGTAGGACTCATTTTGATAATGGGTACTTTTATATCGAATTGTTTCGTTTTCGCAGGGTACCCCGTTATTTTCCATGGTTTTTATTGCTCAAACCTGATTTATTTACGGTATTAGTAATTGATGTAGTTATGCAAGAAATAATGGTATGGTACATATTAGTAGGGTTGTCGGTATAGGACTTATTTTGATTAAGATATATTTTATAACTTTTTATTAGGTTTCGTAGGTCACACTTAGCTTGTACGGGATGACCTCTATCCGTCAATGTCATACAGAGATCTTATCTTGACTCACACTTCTCTCGGAGCATGCAGTAGGGTCCACCTTTATTCACTTACCGTGTTCGAAAGGAATAGCGTTGATTCATTCGGACATGAAGTATAGTGTACCTATAATCACTTGCCGCCTTTGCTAGGAATAGAGTTTGTTTCATTCGGACATGCAGTAGGGTGTACCTTTAATCACTTGGCTCACAGCTCGGGTTCGGATGGTTTATATAGACATATGGTAATAGGTCATATAGGTTAATTTTATTTATATAGAGCTATAAGCTATATTATTTGATTAAATCAATTCCCTTTTCCCCGTTGAATGCATGTTTTATTTCCAGAGTTTCATCGGGACTCATCCGACAGAAAAGCTATATTATTTGAGTAAATCCATTCCCTTTTTACCGTTGTATGCATATTTTGTTTTCAGAGTTTCGTACGGGCTCATCGTTAAGAATCAAATAGTAGGAGCAGTACGTTTCACATATTCTCAATCCGTATTTCTGTGGACAATCAAACAAGTTTAAGATTATATTTATATATTATTACATAGTAGAATGGTTACATAGGAACATATTCGTCACGTTAAGATAATTTTTTCAGCGTTTAAGGAGTGGGTTTCTTGCTATACGTTCACGCATTTTCAATCCGTATTTTTGTGGACAATCAAACAAGTTTAGGATTATATTTTTATATTTTATTACATGGTTACATAGAAATATTTACATATTATGATTATTTACAGGTTATAACCTGTTGATGTAGACATACTTTCATCGTTCACTCCAGCACATACGCCAAAGACGGTCTCATCCGGCTTACGTCTCTTCCATGTTAAATCCATGTTTACATTTGTATCATCAGCCATGACACATCTTTTCCTCTTTTTAGTGACGGTAGGTTTATTTTCAATGATTTTTTGTGAATGTCCGGAAAGCCATTGGCAGGAGTGTTGTAGGAGTCGAGATAATAGCGATTGTTTTCAAATTTACTGAGACAGTTTTTATTAGTGTGTACAGTTTGAAACTGGAATGCTTGCGTGCGAATTTTGTGTATGATCTCAAAGTGTGTGTAGGTTTTTTGGTTACGGGTGTCCCTGTATTGTTCATGTTTGATTTTGGCTTGGGTCTGGTAATTGATAATCTTAGCAGCTGGTTTGTGCTCTCGGGATCGAGCAGCCTACTGTAACACGTTGGTTGCATGCAAATGATCCCACTCGGGTAGGCATCAGCTGTTTCGCTTTTCAGTAGTCCAAGCCTTCATTTCTTGGATTCATCGTACAAGGGACGATTTTTCGGGTTGTTGGAGAAGTCCATGTATTCCACCTTAATGTAGGTCACGCCTTGGAACAAGATCAGTAACGAGTCTGGGTCCGACTAGATGAGCGAAACGTTGTCACCGTAGCGTGGTTTCAGTGCGTGTCATAAAATAAGCTGTAGACTTTTGCTTCAGCTTCTATTTGAAGCTGATGAGATATATATCTATGTTACCTTAGGTAGCGAGTGCAATTTCAATTTGCTTAATATCTATCGCATTTTTAATGCAAGGCAGGTGGCGTTGTATTGCATTCAATGCAAGTCATGTTGCATGTCTGCAATTTTGTCATCGTACAGGAGATGATTTTGGGGTAGTTGAGAAGACCATGTATTCAGCTAGAGGAGCTTGCCGCATTTTCCGCCTCAATATCGGCCATACCTTTAAACTGGAATAATATCTATCGCATTTCATTGCTACCCATTCGGTATTGCAATTTATTGCAAGTCATGTTTCATACATGCATTTCATTGCTAGCCATACGAGTCAAGTTTAGGGTATTGCAAACAAAGATTTGTATGATAATTTGTATTGGTATTAGATTTTGACACACGTATATTTTAGAAAATTACATGAGTTTATCATTTACAGGAGAACATAACTGTTCACTCCGAAAATTCGATGTCAGCAACTGTGCGAAACATAGGTAATGATTTTTCATTTATATAGAGCCAAAAAGCACCCTCTCTAGTCTTATCATGATCCTCGATATTTGTTGCCCTCTGCGGATTCTGTATCGATCATGAGCATTTTTTTCACCTGAAGCTGTCGGCTCGTCATATCGCTGTAGGATGTATCTTTTTTTCTCTGATCTATTGGGTTCTAGTCTGCTACCCTTAGTACACATTTTAGATAGACGGATACCTATGGGAGTTTTGTATGCATCACCTCAAAACCTAACCTTGTATCCAAAACTTTGTTTTATAGACTTTAGCGAGGTTGTTCTCGATGCTAATTTTTTAAGTATAGTTACATGTTTAGGACATCGGATCGTTTCAGGTTTTTTCTTACTGGCACTGACATTCCCATTCAGTATATTCCCGCAGATTTCCGAAGTATACATAATTCTCATTGCACTCAGACATTTGAGACATGATTCTCTCTGCTCAGGTTTCATTTCAGTCAATTTCAAAACAAAGTCATATATAAATCTGATTTTATTGTATAATTTTACACTTCTTATATTTGATCCCGTTTATAGCCCCATTTGATAATTCGGTTTCCTTCAACTTTAGCAGGTTTTTCTTCACATAAGGTTTTCTTGATATCACTACCCATATTTTCAGTATTTCCCATTTCGACTATGGTTTGGGTCTTCTCCCACTACATCGATTTAGCCATTTTCACCCAATCTTCATACATACTAAGTTTGAGTGCTATTGGCACCGCACTTTTTTTTCCGCTCGCACCATGTTGAGCACTGTCTATATTATTATTTTGGAAATCCAGGTCCGTTTTATTATGTTCTATCAATGCACCCGGCGCATCCTTAGAACTTGTACTCTCTCATCTATTTGTAGGAGTATCATATTCAAGATAATTCTGACCTTTGAGATGTTGCCAAAACCGAATGTCGATCTTGATTTGCTTAATTTTATCTCCGCACAACAAATAACACATACCCCCGTGTTTTCCTTTCAGTTAAAATATTTCCATATCAAACTTGACGACATCCTTCTACACCAAAAGCAGACCGTTAACTGTTGAGTACAAATCTGACGACAATATATATATACTTTTACATGCATATACAGGGTCGTTAGCGTCACTGCGTTGACACATATATCGGAACCATGTAGTCATTTAGACACATTTGTGCAAAAGAATGTTACCATAGACTGTCAGATGCAATAACACCAAGGCAAACTAACCTAACCAACTTAACCAAGAATTAGGTGTCATAGTTCGAGATTTTTCCTGCTTACGTATGATACTTATTCATTGATTTATGATATATTCATATCAAACCCCTCCACATGGCTTTATTACACGTAGCTTTTTTCCTATATCACACACAATGTAGACACACAGACGCAATTTGTATGCATATACAGGATCGGTTAACATCTGAGGCATTTTTTCCACTAGAACAACATCTCTTGCTTTTGTTGCAAGTTATTTAATGTGGATCAGCTTCATGGCATGTTTGGTTGAATGAACTAATCATCCTAACATAACCAAACCAACTTATGTACGGTATTCAGTCATAAATAAATACATTGCATGACAAATATCTCCACATGGCTCTACATTTTGATCGATCTTTTGCAGTTTTGATACACACATCCAATTTTGATCTAGCCAATTTCAACCATTTCTCATAGGTAATTATATCGTTGTTTGAATGTTATTGATATTTTCATATGATTCTTGATTTTTGGTTTTGACACAATTCTACAACACTTTTACATCTTATTCACTAACATCAAAAACCTAACTTAAGTACGGTATTTATAAAACTCACAACTAATTCTTTCTACTTCTTGGTCACTCTCGATCAATATTAGATAGAAGAGAGGGCAGATTTTCAATCTTAGATGGTTTGACTTACAAGTATTTCATATTCGATCTATCCTTTGCAGTTTTCATTCACACTTCCAATTTTGATCTAGCAAATTTCATCCATAATTTCATAGGTTATTACATCTTTGTTTGAATGTTATAGCTATTTTTATTTGATTCTTGATTTTGATTTTATACAATTCTAAATTACTTTTACATGTTATCCACACCCATCAAAAATCTAACCTAACCTGACCTTATGTATGGTATTCAGTTATTGTTATATACATATGAACCCCTCCACACGGTTCTTTATAAAACTTGCACCGAATTCTTTCTACTTCGGGTTCACTCTCGACTCACATAAGTTAGCATAGAGGACAGATTTTCAATCTTAGATGGATTGAATGTTACAAGTGATTAATATTTGTTTCCATCATCATACAAACGGACACAAGGTCTCACACTATGTTTTCTTAATTTCCTTCTATAGCTCCTGGCATTACATCCTTTGACGACTTGCACAGTTGATTTGCCTTTTCTCTCCTATAATTTTCATATTCTTCACGATGACTTCGTTTCAGATGTGGATTTTGTGGATTTATGTTTTCAATTTTATTTCTTTCTGGCAAAGTTTACAAAATCCATCACCCCGTTACTTTCGAACAAACGAGATCTCAAGCTATACCCCATCCTTCCACAACACAATCACAATCTTGTCTGAGCAAGATCTGATCGGACTCTGATTTATATCCTACCATTCTGTCACACAGATATAGCATTAACCCCGAGATAGGTTTATGGCAATGCGTGAAACATATTCTTCTACCGAGTTCGACAATTCGATGTTACCTCCGACTGACACGATGTTTAGATATCATCGCTTAACCTTTGACATTTAGGATATTATAAACAATTGATTAAGGATTTACATAATTTTATTAGTATTTATTAGTATCAATTGCAGATCATGCTGGATTCAACAATATTTTCTATGTCATTTCTTCTGATTTATAACAGCATGGTTCGTACATCCAACCGTACCCATCATCACAATGTTTCAGTTTCCTCTCAAAATCCTTCATATACTCCAGCATATCTTTGATGCAAATACCAAATGCTGTTCCGTCCCCTTGAGTCCACAAATGTAATGCTTCTTCTTCTTGAACCTTAATTATTCGAAACTTCTATAATTCAAAGTCATTTTGATCTTCATTATTGAGGAATTGTTGCATACGTTTCAGATTTCTTTTGTTCTTCGGTAAAATCCGTTCCCCACTACTTCAGTTTTATTACAGTCATGATGATTTTCCACTTGGATCATATCAATTTCGAGCTTTGCTTTCTGGTTTCCCTTGAGCACTGTTACATACGACTGTAACCCGTCGACATTAGTCAACCAAGCCGACTTCTTTTTTCCTTCATCCATTTATGAATGTTATCTGCCACTCTTTTGATTCTTGTTTTACCCATTCCGAGATAATTGTTATTTTCAACACTTGTCAATATTTGTTTGATCCGACTCACATCATCTTCGGAGATTTCTTCTTCCAAAACACGTAAACTATCTTTTGCCACGTGGACATTCATTCGTGTCTATTTGAGGATGAGCTGTTCTGCTTCACATTCACTCTACGTAACACTGACTCCAACCTCAATATCCCAAATTTACCTCGTATGACTATAATTGAAATGCATACATGCAACATGACTTGCAATAAATTGCAAAACAGAATGGGTAGCATTGATTCGCGATAGATATTATACCAGTTTAAAGGTATTGCCGATATTGAGGCGGAAAATGTGGCAAGCTTTTGGCTGAATACATGATCTTCTCCAACTACCCCAAAATCATCTCTCGTACGATAAAGAAAATGCAGATATGCAACATGATTGCATTGAAATGCCGTACAACACCTCCTGCCTTGCATCAAAAATGCGTTAGATATTAAGCAAATTGAAATTGCACTCGGCTACCTAAGAAATCATAGATATATATTTCATCAGCTCCAAGCAGAAGCTAAAGCAAAAGCCTACATCTTCTTTTATGACACGCACTGAAACCACGCTACGGTGACAACGTTTCGCTCATCTAGTCGGACACCGACTCGTTGCTGATCTTGTTCAAAGACGTAACCTACATTGAGGCGGCGGAACACGTGGACTTCTCCAACTACCCGAAAAAATATTCCCTTGTTCGATGAATCCAAGAAATGACAGCTGGGACTACTGAAAAGCGAAACAGCTGATGACTACGCGAGGGAGATTATTTGCATGCAATCAACGTGTCACAGTATGTTGCTCGAGTCCGAGGGCACAAACCAGCTGCTAAGGATATCAATTACCTGACACAAACCAAAATCAAACTTGAACAATACAGAGACATCTATAACCAGAAAACTTACACACACTTTGATATCATAGACAAAATTCGCGCCCAAGCATGCTAGCTTCAAACTGTACACACTATTAAAAACTGCCTCAGTAAATTTGATAACAAACGCTACTATCTCGACTCCTGCAACACTTTTTCTTATGACCATCCGGACATTCCCAAAAAATCATTGAAAATAAACCTACCGTCACTAAAAGAGGAAAAGATGTGTCATGGCTGATGATACAAATGTAAACATGGATTTAACATGGAAGAGACGTGAACCGGGTGAGACCGTCTCTGGCGTAGGTATTCGAGTGAATGATGAAAATAAGTCTACATCAACAGGTTATAACCCGTAAATGTTCATAATATGTAAATATTCCTATGTAGCAATGTGATAAAATATATAAATATAATCTTAAACTTGTTTGATTGTCCAGAGAAATACGGATTGAAAATATTTGAAACGTAGTGCGCCTACTATTTGATTCTTAACGATGAGCCCGTACGAAACTCGAAAAATAAAATATGCATACATCGGGGAAAAGGGAATGGATTTAATCAAATTATATAGCTTTTTTGCTCCGATGAGTCCTGACGGAACGCCGAAAATAAAATATGCGTACAACAGGAAAAGGGGATGGATTTAATCAAATATTATAGCTTTTTTGCTCAATATAAATAAAATCAACATATATGACCTAATAACATTATCCATATAAGCTGTCCGAAACCAAGCCGTAAGCTGAGTGAATAAAGGCACACCCTACTGCATGTCCTAATGAAACAAACGCTATTCCTACCGGAGGCGGCAAGTGATTGAAGGTACACTATACTTCCTGTCCGAATGAATCAACGCTATTCCTACGGAAAGTGGTAAGTGATTTAAGGTCGACCCTACTGCATGCCCCGTGAGAAGTGTGAGTCAAGATAAGATCTCTGTATGACATTGACGGACAGAGGTCTCCCCGTGCAAGCTAAGTGTTACCTACGAAACCTAATAAAACGAAATGAAAACTATCCTATACAAAATAAGTCCTAGGCCGACAACCCTGCTAATATATACCATACGGTCATATCTTGCATAATTACATCTATTACGAATACTGTAAATAAATCAGGTTTGAGCAATAAAAACCATGGAAAATAACAGGGTAACCTGCGGAACTAAACAATACGATATAAAAGTATTCCATTCAAAATGAGTCCTACATTAACAAACATGCTAATATATACCACATCATCATTTCTTGCAAATAAACAAATCCAAATAACCCAATACAATTAAACTTTCCGTTTACAATACGTAGTAACAAACCGTCACAACTCGTAACGAGAGGAGCTCATCTCGAGACAGATAGAGGCCTGTCATGGCACTAAACGACTCCCCCCTCTCAACTCCCCCTCCCCTATCCTCCTCTTCTATCCACCTTGGCGTTCCCGCAAAACCTTAAGTAACTAAATTGACCACAAGAGTAATCGTCTTAACCTATGAAGACTCAATAATTACAATGTCCGAGTTATATAGGGACTAAGTCAGACAAAATGTATTTAATTACTTCCTAACGATTACATTGTCCCATCCGCGTTCGCGTGACCGTAGACGCCTCCATTTGCGTTTTCCTTGAACCCCAAAAGTATTTAAAAGAGCCACAAAGTAATTACCTGGACATAAATTTCAATGTCCGAGTTATACAGGGACTGAGTCGGACACAAATGTAATTAGATACATGTTAACAATTACATTGTCCTATCCGTGTTTGCGTGACATATATACTACTCATATAGGTTTGGGCATGGAGCAGGAGCTGGTCGCCGGAAACAGCCTGTTTAAGAAGCGAGACATCCACATGTACACATGTGTGAGGATGGCCCATGGTGCAGTGGTGGAGTGAGCGCTGATGGATTTTGTACTGATTTCGAGGAGAGTAGTGAGGATGCTTTTGGATTTGCGTGTGTTTTGAGAGAAGAAGGTGGAGGAAGTCTGACCATCTGCTGGTGGAAAGAAGATTACGAGTGGAGCATAGGTGGAAAAGGAACAAAATAGTTGGAGGAGGAAGAGAGGTAGTAAAAATGAGTGAGCTAAATGTGAAAAGCAGAGCCGAAGAGTTCCAGCGGGCGCTGAGGGACGAATATGACAACGTGAGAAGGCAGGACCTGAAAGATAAGGCGGAAGAATGGGAGACGTTCAGAGATGCCTTGTTGAGATGTTCGAGAAATGTACGTGGTGTGGCCGTGTGAACGGGTGCAGACGGAAGGGCTACGAGTGGGGGAAAGAGGAGGTCAAACTGGCGGCGACCCATATGAGAAAAAATTTTGAGGAGTGGTTGCAAACCGGGCGGTGGTGGCCTATGACAACAATAATGAGAAAAGGAAGGAGGTAACCCGAGTGGTGAGGAGAGCTCTGGGGGACGCTGATGCCAGGTGGGCAGGTGGTTGTGCTAGAATTCTGAGGAGAACAAAAATACGTTCTGGGAAGCGGTTAAGAGGGTGAGTAAGGGAGAGACCGGAATGAAGGAGGCTGTGAAAGATTAAATCAACAAGTTCTTGACGGAAAATGTCGATGTACGGAAAAGGTTGGTCGTGTATTTTGATGAATTGTTGAATGTCGAAGATGACAGAGAAGCTAGCATTGTGGCTGTGGGTCGTGATGCGCGGATGCCGGTTTTTGAAGAAAGACTTGTGGCGGACATTACAAGAGAAGAGGTGCAGGAGGCGTTGGTGGTGATGAAAGCAAGGAAAACCCTTGGTTTGGATGACGTTGCGACTGAGTGCCTGAAAAGGACTGGAATAACAATTGACGAATGATTATTGAGGCTACTCATCGCATGTTTTGTGACGTACGTGGTAGCGATTGAGTGGCACAGAGCCTACATGGTCCCGCTGTATACGGGCAAAGGAGATATAAATGAATGTTGCAACTCATTAGGTATGAGCCTGTTGTGTGTGTGCCGGTAAGCTGTATGGCAGAGTGCTGATCAAGAGGATAAGAGAATGTACGGAGTGCGCAATTGGAGAGGTTGACAGTGAAAGTGTGTCTGAGACAAGGCTGCGTGATGTCCCCCTGGCTGTTCAATCTTTACATGGAATGAGTGGTCAGGGGATGAACGCGAGTGTGCTATGTCATGGCTTGGAGCTGTTGGATGCGAATGGGCGGAGCTGACAGTTCAGCCAGTTGCTGCAGGATGATACGGCGCTGGTTGCGGATTCAGAGGAGAAACTTTAAAGGCTAGTGTCCGAGTTAGGTAGAGTGTGTGAGAGGAGGAAGCTTCGAGTTGACAGGGGTAAAAGTAAAGTATTGAAATGGTCGAGGACTGTTGATGCGGGCAAAATTAGTGTCCTCCTAAATTTAATCTGGGCTCACACGTAGAGAAGACTGAACTAGTGGAAACTGAGGTGAAGTGCAAGTGGAGGAGGGGTGTAAAGAGTTGGGTGCACGGAACAGTGTAATGAGCTGCATGACGTTGGGGATGGGATCAAAGAGAGGACTGTACAAGGATGTCGTTGTCTCAACAAAGCTGAACAGAGCTTAGACTTGGGGGTGAGAGCAGAGGAGAGAAGAAGGTTGAATGTTTTCGTGATGAAGTGTTAGAGGAGCATAGCTGGAGTGTCGCTGAGAGACAGGTTCACTAACGACGTGGTTCGAATCGGAACGGGGATAGTGAAGTAGTTGGAGGACCGAGTGGATTCGCGGGTTTTGAGATGGATCGGGCCAAATAGTGAGGATAAATGAAAAGAGATGTGTTAAAAATGTGATTAGGAAAGCGGCGAGTGGTCGCAGGCCTCGAGATAGACCAAAGTTTGGGTGGACGGATAGTGTGAAACAGGCGTTAGGAAGGAGAGACTTGGATGTGGAAGTAGCGAGAGAGAGTGCAATCGCGAGTAGATAATATTGAATGGTAGATTTTTGACGCTGCTCTGATGTGTTTTCCCGCCCTTGGCATCACGTTGTCGGGATGGTCGTGGGTGGGAAGTGGGCCCGGCCATCATGATGCGTCGGGAGTAAACCAGTGAAAGTTGTAGAGCCCTGCTGCTGACTACGGGTCCTCGGACCGCACTCGTGACCCGGAGTGTGTGTTGCGTGGTTACCGGCCGGCCCTTTAGCGCAAAAGGGCAAAGTTGTGTGAGTGTGAGCGTAAGAAGGTGCAAAATGCGACTTGCCATCGGCCACCCCTTTTCTGGGTGATTCGTCCTAGTGTCTGTATCTGTATCAAATTTCCATGTAACCTTAAATACACTGCAATAAATAATTATAATAATATAATAAAGTTTGGTATAACCACTTCTACTTCGTAGGTACCTATACTAAAATTTTAATGATCAATAATAAACCACAAATCCGGCAAAATACCCATGCTATCCGCCAATCAATATTCGCTATTTACCAATAACACTGATTGCATTGCCCCAATTTACCAACAATTTCTAGGCAGTCTCATTACACCACATCACTGCAATCAAAATGAACAGATGAGAATACGTGGCACTCACACCGGCGGGCCAACAAAATATTCATAATAGTTAAATACCAATAGTATCCGACAATAATATATGCCTACGTTAGCCATCATCCGAGTACCCCGCCAGGTGACCAAGCGAGACTATTGTGGCCTATCGAAAATAAGCAAAATGTATAAAC
>SDVV010014772.1:3436-14713 GCA_016164225.1 Gammarus roeselii
CCCTTATATATATATATATATATATATATATATATATATATACATATATATATTCATATAAATATATATGTGCATATAAATGTACATAAAATTCCTGTATCTCTCACAGGCTCCCTGTTACTGCCGGGCAATGATCGTGCCGAAGATACGTGCCCAATCTCGCAGCCAGTAATTTACAGGCCTTTTACCTAGTGAGGCCAATTGCCTAATAAAGTTTACTACCTTCCACAGCGCAGGCCAGCAACCCAATAATCTTTCTGATCGGTTACTTTATTGCTTCTCTCTCCCCTCCTCTCCTCCTCCGAAGTCATTTTTCCCCCTCTCCTCTGCCTCCTCCACAGCTTCATTTTCCCACTAGTCATTCTTTCTGGTATGGTTGATCCTATCTCTCTACCCTCTCCTCCATTCCCTGTATTCCGCTCATCTTCAGCGCCAAGCCGTTTCTTTTCTCGTTTACTCCTACAATCTTGTTTCTTTCTCTCCTTTTAGTTCATTACATTTTTCTTTTGCGCTTTTCCCAACTCTTAATTTCAGAGATTATATTCATAATTCCCTGACATTTATATTGAACAATGTTCTGACCCAGGTTCTCGTTTGGTCCTATTGTGAGAGGCCAGGATACTCGTTAGCGTTGCTCCAGGTTTTATTAGTAGGTCGTGGCTTTCAGTTGCTGTGCGCGTATAAGGGATTTGGAGAAGATGTCTCATAGATACCTGACAAGAGACTGACAAAATATTGAATCTGGGAAATATCCCTTTCACGCGAATACATTAAGGCAAAGCTAAGAACTTCTTATGGTCTTTTCAACCATTCACGTTCTATTTGGTCTCCAGACAATCATGCAACCCGCGCCTGCAGGTGGCTAGTGCATCTCTCTACCTCTATTAGGCCTCCAGAATATCATGACATGTAGTTACAAGCCTCTGCAATGCCGGTTTGATAATAAAAAAGGTTATGCACTATCAGCTTTCACCTTTAAATTCCCAGCTCCACTCTTCACACGTTTCTCTCCATGGAATGATGGGTGTTGAGGTCTCTCTGATCCAGCACTTTAATTCCCAGCTCCTCTCTTCACACGTTTCTCTCCATGGAATGATGGGTGTTGAGGTCTCTCTGATCCAGCACTTTAATTCCCAGCTCCTCTCTTCACACGTTCCTCTCCATGAAATGACGGGTGTTGAGGTCTCTCTGATCCAGCACTTTACTGTTGATGAAGCAAAATTTGCTTCTGGCTGCTAACCTCCAATTTGCTCCTCTTCTTTTCAAGATAATAAAGTTGATGTAGACAGAATATGGAAACTTGTATCAGACTACCCCAAGACGCTGTCAAGCGGAATCAATACATCATCCAGCTCAATAGATTAAAAATTTATCCTCAGTATTTCTAACGAAATTGATATTCAAATAAAATATATGTATTAAATGTCACGCAGTACATTTTTTTCAGTTAGAATATAAATGAATTTAATAGTGACTGTGCTTCAAAGAAAGCTCTAACCGAAATTTAAAGCCCCACCACCACATAAACGTTTATCCTGGGCTCAATCGACATTAATAATTGTATTAGACAAATCTCACATAACATGTCGAGTTTAACCCATTCACTGCGAACTCTTAGCAGCACATGACGAGCTCATGTATCCCCACGACACTGCCTGTGTCGTGCCAAGCCTTCAGTCTGTAGAAGAGCTACTATCCAAGATTCCAGCAAGTGGTCTCTTGGTATCGTATGCAATGTCTTCGTATCGTATACAAAGCAGCGACACTTCTTGGCGTAACATTCTGGTTCCAATTCTACGGCTGACGAATTTGACCAGCGATCCCTCTATATGAATTTCAAAGCGTACAATATCTTATCATAGCGCTGATTTCAGCATGCACGGTTAAGTGTCAGTACACTGTTCTATTTGTGATGACTGAATCATTGACTTGTGGTAAATCATGCAATCAATATTTAAGTAAATGTTAAATACGATATGATTAATATTTTTGCGAGGAATTTCTCAGGATTCGTGTGAGTAAACTTACAAGTGGACACGTCTAAAGAATTTTCTGTTAAGTTACATACTTTAAATCGCATTTGGATGTAAATATTTTTGAAAGACTAGAACGCAATGATACAAGACGAAATGCCAAGTTGAGCAAACGAGGGGAAATTGAAATCTTAAAGAACAGATATTCAACAAGAAGGGGATTTATATCGATTTTTTCTCATAGAATTAGCATTTGAACGAAATGAGCGACAAAGTTCCCCACGATGTCAACCCAAATGGTAAAACACTAAATATTTTTCCCTTCAAAACACACAGAAACCGGATGGAAATAACCCACTCTATGAAAACAGTCCTTGATCAGGCGTGACATCGGCCAACTTTGAAGATTTTAGTTTAAAAGAAATTGCAATGTCAGGCAAAATGGATTCGCTACGTAACCAGAGGGGCACATCGATGACTGTGTAATCCAATTGCTCAGAATATGTTGAAGCAACAGAACTCGCAATCTATGGGCGTACGAAATTGATCAAAAGCGGCTGAGCCAGAAGAGTTCTCCATTTCCCGAATGAAATACAACTGGGGAGACGAGCAAAGACCGACCGCGAAGAGCGACGATATTAAGTCATGACCTGAATTTTGAAGTGATTTGAATGATGAAGAAAATGGAAGAAAACGTAAGAAATTGTGCACAGTAAGTCAGTTAAAGTGTTGATCATGATACGTTGAGTGGGTTACAAAGGCATCATCCTAAAAGTATCGCTAAGTCATCGGAAGACTTGATAAAATTTGCCAAATCATATTTGTTTTTCTGCCTTAAGGAGAGACATTTATCACAACCAAACGAATTGATATCTTATCTCCGTTCATCAATACGACAGAGGGACATCATTTCCCTTGATGGCTTCATAAAGATTTACTACTATTTTATATAGAACATATTGCTCGTAAAAAATACATCCTCATCGTGGAAGTAACCTTTACGTGCTACTCATGTGGCCTTTTGTACTACAACTAAATTAAACTATTTTCTACCGTATATCCAAATTGAATTCGACAAACTGCCATTCACCGAACTTTTGCCCCTTGCATGCCCGTGTCACCACTCCTATCTGTTCATACCCCACACTACAGGTACATGACACACCTTCCCTTATATCAAGAACCTTTTTTCTTTTCTTCAAATTCCTTAGGAGAGTTGGAAAGGAGAAACGCTCATCTTGGCCAGAAGTATCTCATGACCTTTCGCCGGCAATATCTTGTACCGGGATCTTCACCGCAGTTTCAAAGCTCCATCTAAGACCACGTTGGGTTCCAGGTTACAGAGGCTGAACTTACGTGATAGCTGAGCTATATCAGAACTTGGCCCACGATGAACTCATGGACTTTCTATTTCACGAGGAAAAATGAACGAGCTGTTTAAGTACCTTCGAACGTATACTAAAAATAAACCTGTTTGAACTTGTTTGAACTTGTACGTGTAAAATTTTTTGATTAGTAATTTACTTTTATAAGCAATTTACCATGTAAACAATTGTTGTCGTGCAAAATGAATTACCTTCCAACCTTTTTTGTTTTTGTTTATACCCATTTTCTGTTTTCTCAAACATGAAAAAACCTGTTCAATCATCAGCCCAGTTTGAATGACTTATTGAAAAGTTTTAGTAATCCGGATAAGTAATCAGTCAAGTTCACTTTGTAATTAATATCAAAACTCGCGATTTGAGGGCCAAACGCTAGTGAGTGATTGTATCATACAATCCCTTGTTGGACATTTATTACTCTCAGTTTCTTTAGTCTTGCTCAGCGTAAAGAGTATATTTTAATGACTGTCTAAATGTTAGTCATAACAATATACTCACTCTATGAAAACAGTCCTTGATCAAGTGTGACTAACTTATTTTACTTATTTGTTAAGGCTTCAATAATTCGATGCACCATTATATTTTATTTCGACATATTCAACAACGTTGAATAGAGAGTGCCCTTCAATAATATCAATTGACTAGTGGGAAATAATGGTCCATTAATAAATTGTCTTTACTCATAAATTACTATAAAGTATATTTATAAGCAGCACATGACGCCCGCAAAACAGCTTACGCGGGCGGAAACTTTCTCCACATTGCTTTTGTTTTGGGAAATTTCTTTCATTTTCCAAGCTGTCATTATAACCAAATACATTTACATCCTTCCTTAGAGTATCCTGCAAATGTTAGCCTAGTGGACGGTGAAAAGTGTATCCTTGAGAGATTTCCACGCCCAGAAATTCAGACAATTTTTCTCAATCTATCGACACCCGCATCTACTTTTCAGAAAATAATATTACCAATTCTTTGTACAGTTGCCAGCCTTTTTTTGCAATGCCAGCTACTACTTTTTAGGAAATGTGCACGCTTCGCTAAATGTGTTGTAAGTGTACAAGAAATAATAATCAATTTATTGATACAGGATATTTTGCTTGTTACGTGCATACTCTTTCTAAACAATGTTTCGTGATTTCTATTGACATTTTGCCTGTAAGATCGTGACTTTTGATACTTTACATGAAGCTATTCAGCTGTTGCTTCAGGTCATCATCAATAGTAATGAACAATTTGAAATAGTTAGATTTCTTTAGAAACTGCTAAATTAATCATGTCAGTAGAGTTTTGTCATTTGTAAATTGAGGAACACCAATTTAAAAAACGAGTTGTCAAACATTTTGTGAGCAATCTCAGTCATGCATCTTGTTACGAGCAATCTCAGTCATGCATCTTGTTACGAGCAATCTCAGTCATGCATCCTGTTACGAGCAATCTCAGTCATGCATCTTGTTACGAGCAATCTCAGTCATGCATCTTGTTACGAGCAATCTCAGTCATGCATTCTGTTACGAGCAATCTCAGTCATGCATCTTATTACGAGCAATCTCAGTCATGCATCTTGTTACGAGCAATCTCAGTCATGCATCCTGTTACGAGCAATCTCAGTCATGCATCTTGTTGTGAAGAAAAGGTTTCTAAACAAGTCAGCTTCTCTTCGACTTCAAAATAGTTATAATTTGAAAGTGCTCACAACAACAAACATTTTCGTAATTGACGTGCTATCTGACACCTTGACATCATGAAAGGCAACATTCTTGCCCTCAGGACATAACCCGACAGAGGCCTCTATCCAAACAAGATAATGACGTTCCTAATGAGAATTCGCTGCTCAAAAAATGCTAGCTTGCAAACTATTATGAGAAGTCTGAGACACGCCACGGTTGTTTTACATCATCGCCATGTCAGAGTTTTTGTTTCACCGAGAACGTGAAAGGAAACTTGAGCTTAAGAGGTTTGTTGAACGCAACAACGATGTGGTTTCTGTGTAAAAAAATTGTAGGTATATACGTGTTTAGTTCATTGGAACAGTAAAGCTCTCTACGATGGGTATATTCTATTTCATATTCTGAAAGCCCACGATGAACGGTGCATGAGTAAAAAGCTCTTCTTTTATTTCAGTGAGAACCGAACCAAGAAGAGTGAAAACTGTAGCCTCATTTGAATGTACAAATAACCTATCAGCAAATAATGTCACTCTCAAATGGATTCCATTGCCACATAAATCAGACTTTGAGATGAATGACCGACACGACAAAAATTGTGTTCTACAATCAATTATCCAGAGTCAGTGTCCGACAATTCTTTCGCCATTTCCTGGGTTGTGCCAGGCACCCAGTGAGCACCCAGCTACTGAAATGGTTCAATAACAGAGTGTCTGAGGCAGACATCTTCTCCGTGGTCTGTCTCATTGAGCGGGTGCGAACAAAAATTCAATGGTTGATTAAGGCATCTCCAATGCATGTGCAGAGTCATTTTACTAATATTACACTAGAATAAAAAAATAGTAGTAATACTAATTACTAATATTTTTATTCTAGTGAATAACTCCCAATTTTTTTTTAAATGTCGTGAGTGAAAACTACGTTTCGTTTCCCTTTCATTTCTGCCCTCGGTAAAGTCTCTGAATAGCAACCGCAAAATGAATTTGGTTGGGGTCAGCTTGTCGTATTCACTCGTTGTTCAGATACAAAACATTCAATACAATACAACTTCATCGCTGAGCTAAATTTCAAACCCTTCAATAAAAACCCAACGAATTCTATGTTATTGTTTCAATCAAGCAAACAATTTTATTATAATTGACAGTTTCTCAAATTATATTTGACAGTTTTTCAAAACTGATGTGAAAGTCAGAAAATTTGTGATGACCACAAAATGTAGGCTTCATGTGAGTCGGATCAGGAATTAACAATCAATCATGGTGGTTTAAATCTCATACGATTGAATGAACGCCAATCAAATAGAACGACTAATAGAGTGATTCAAGTAACTTCAGCTTCATCGATAACACAGTTAAGAGAAGTGTTTGGAGGGCCTATGGAGTTTAACTATTATGATTCATAATTTTCTTGGCTATGGGCACTATGTCGAGCTCATGTTTAGCAAGCCCGTTAAAACCCTCTGGTATTAGTTGACCGCGGGTGGACGAGCACTTATATAGATGTCGTGAAGATTAAATTGTGAAAACGTATCAATTAACTTAGGGTTAGGCCGCCGTGGCCGAGTTAGGCCGCCTAGGCCGAGTGGTTGGCGTATCCGACTGCAGTGTCAGCCTCTGGTGCTGCATGTCGCGAGTTCGAGCCTCGGCAGGGACACGGCGGTCTTGTGGCGGGGAGATTGGGCTCCTCCCCCCTCTGTGTCTGCCTAACCTAGCCACCCCTCTAACTAGGGGGAAACGGCTGTATGTCTATACATACATACATACATTTCGTTTATAGGTTTTAATGATAACCCTGGATGATATTTTCTCATGACAGTTTGTAACTAATAGTTTTTTTAAACCGTTATTGTGTAAATCAAGATGTTTAAACACAGCTTCCTGTATCCCTCCCAGCCAGGTTTCCTGTTATCAGCCCGGCAATGATCGGGCCGTAGATAAGCGTCCAATCTCACAGCCAGTAATTTACAGGAATTTACCAAGTGAGGCCAATTGAGTAATAAAGTTTCGCATCCCCCAGCGCAGGCCAGCAACCCAATAATCCTCCTTATCGGCTATTTTATTATTTACCTCTCCTCCTCCTCCTCCCAATACATCTTTATCCACATTAGGAATACTCCCCCTTAAATTTTTTTTTCTGTCTATCACCCTCTCCTCCCTTTCTCGGCTGTTTAATATCTTGAACGTCAAATAGTATATTCTTCGTTAACTTGTATAAGCATGTTTCTTTTTGTCCTCATTAGTTTATCATGTTATTCTTTCAAATTTTTTTCAACTTGTATTTCCTCTTCATTTATTGCATTATCGTATTTTCTTCAGTAAGTAATATGCCATACCTACTTTTCAGAGATCATATTAAAAATTTCCTGGCATTAATATTGAACTATATTTTATTCCAGGTTCTCGAACGCTATTTGTGGACTTGGGCAGGATACTCGTTAGCTTTGCTCCCGGTTCCATTTGTAGGTTATGGCACAAGCTTACAGTTGATTTGCACGTATAAGAGATTTGAATAAGATACTTCATTGATACTTGACCAGAAACTTATACATACGTAAATCAGGCGGACAAAAGCACAATTGAATGTGGAGAATATCCCTTTCACGCGAATACAGGCAAGTCTATCTAAATGCTTCTTCCGATCTGTTCTGTCATCCACAGTCTATTTAGTCTCCAGACTATCATGCAACTCCCGCATACGGGTTGCTAGCTCAACTCTCGTGTTCAATTTAGTCTCCAGATACTCAAATCATTAACACCTTTTCATTTCCTGCTCTACTCTCCACACATGTTTTTGCTAATGGAACCACAGGTGTTGCGGTCACATTGATCCTGCGCTCTACTGCTGATGAAGCCAAACTCACACTTGTCTGCTGGCCGATGTCAATTTACTGTAATTTTTTTCAAGTAAATAAAGTTGTTCATCGGAGAATTGTACGATGAGTGTAGAAGATGGAAACTTTTGCCAGACTACTCCTGAACACTTTTACGAAGTTGAGGCATAAAAACATCGTCCAGCTCAGTCGTTGAAAATGATTATCTCAGATGAGAAGAAAATGATAATCTCAGGGAATAAGTGTATCAATTGTTCTAAACGCGAATACCAATGATATAATTTTCAAATTTAATGAGAATATTTCGAAATAGGTTCGATCAGCAGATGACAAGAGTTGTCTTTGTGATTATAAAACAGTTTGTTTAGGGTGATGGTTCTTCCATTTCATGAATAATGTAATATTTATACTTATATATAGCACTGCGCTAAATCTAATAGTGACTCTGCTTCATAAACAGCTGTAACCTAAGTATAAAACCCCACAGCCTCAACAAACATACATCTTAATCTCAATCAACATTTGAGAATTGTATTCTTCAAGTCTCACATAACACCTCGAGCACAAACCATTCTCTTCAAATTCTTAGAAGCGCAGGACGCACAGATGTATTTCCACGACTCTGCCTGTGTCTCGCCAAACATTCAGTCTATGGCACAGCTACTGCTACTGCATTCAGTCTATGGCACAGCTGCAGCAAGTGGTCTCTAGGTAACGAATGCAATGTCCGTGCAGTCGTAAAAGCAGCTACACTTCTTGGCGTACCATTCTGGTTCCAATTCTACGGCTAGCAGTTTGACCCTTGATTCCTCTACGGCTGTGCTTGCTTTTAGGGAAATTGCTCGTCGACGATATGCAGATCTTGTGTGCACGTGCAAGGCTGCAATGGCGGTTTGAAAATATTTATTACTTGGATCTGTTTATAAATAAAGATCAATTAAGGATTGTGTGTACAGGAGGAACATTCCTTGAAAAAATGATCGAAAAAACTAAAATCATAAAAAGTTATTAAACGAATCTTGCGTATTTATGCCTTAACTTATATTTATCACGTCACAGCTTGCGGAACAAACCGACACAACTCATAATAAAAGAAAAAATACTACGGACTCAATATGGCATCATATAACAATCAATACGCTGTATTTTTTTAATTTACCAATAATGTTTATGATAGCTGCAAAAACTTACGGATTACAAGTTTCGTTCACGACTGAGGGTTCAGATACACAGTAAATACTGGATCGACGACCCAACGTCGACATACTGTGACAAATGACAGTACTCGATGCATGTTTGTAACCCGACGCCGGATCAATGTCATTCTGAACATGACATTTTGAGGTTTGGAGACCATCACTATTTTTCACCTGATTGCAAATCTAACACGGAATGCCGGTAAGATGTCACTATTTCGTCATTTGTTCGACATCGAATGTCAGACATTGGTTGTGCCTTTGTCCAACAAACGTCGCACCAACATTGAGACGACGCTAGCCAGTGTTGAGCAGACGCAGTACTGGAGTCCTGACGAGGTTGGCCCAACATTTGTCGCGGCGCATGCAGACTACGTTTATCTGCTGCACCGAAAAGGGCAAAAAGGGGTTATGCTCGGAAGGTACAGAGCAGCCAAAGTTAGAGATTCTGTAAATAACTCTACGTGGATTGCTTCCCATAGTTCATTTACTTGGCACTTCAGTGCGCCGGTGTTTCTGCAGATTTTGGAGCTGGCTTCTCGCGGCCGCTGTCCATCACCTTCCAAGGCTCAGGGTTGAGCCGTTGCAAAACCGCGGTAACTCCCGCACTCTTCACCGATCTCTTATGCTTTACTGAGGCTTTGTTGTGATGCATGCTTTTTGGTACTCAAAGTATGGCTCCTCTAAAAACAATAATATTGATTTGTGTAATCGATAGAAACGGTTCTGGTATGCAAAATAAGTACATTCTTGCTTTCATCTCGTCCTTTCAGGCTGAAAACAAATATTTTTGTAATGATTTAGTAAGCTAAAGTCATTTTTTTTTTTTAATTTTGGTATTTCACCTAAGCCCTCGTAGCGCTTGTGTCACCCTAAGGAACGGTTGTGTCACCCTCATGAACGGTTGTGTCACCCTTATGAACGGTTGTGTCACCCTTATGAACGGTTGTGTCACCCTCATAAGCGGTTGTGTCACAGTCATGAACAGAACACAACTATATTTTCAATTTAGTTCATTTTGAGCTGATGTCATTGGTTATAAATAGTATATGATTAGAAGAGAAGCAAGTATCTTTTGAATAAGCGACAGAGATTAACATTTCCTTTCAAAATAACCGTAAATGTTACTTAATTCCCAACGATATATGGAAAATATGACGTCCCAGTTTGATAAGAGAACTATATTAACTTCATTAAATATTTGATCTGGCATGAATTTGAAAAATTAACAATATCTTAACATAGCACTGATTTAAGCATGCACGGTGAAGACTGTAATTTCACTGTTTTGTCTGAGATGGTTTCATTATTTAAGTAAATGTTGAAACGGATTGATTAATATTCGAGTCGGATTTCGCAAAAGTTTTGCGGTGAGTAAACATAGAGTTTGCTCACATACTTTTAAAACACATTTAGGTATACATCTTTTTACAGTAATTGAACGCAAAGAGGAAAGTTTTAAAGCCAAGTTGAGGAAAATATGGTGAAATTCATAAATAATGATATGATTGATTATTCCAGAGCTCCACATTGGGAAAGTTTATGTTTATTGTGTATAATATCCTCGCCAATTAGAAAATAATATATGACCTGCATCTGTATTTTCACTTGATTTTAAATTCCTAACGTTGCGTTCATATACGAATTCTGAAAATCCTGAAGTATAGATTCAACAAGAAGATGATCATTGCCGATATTTTCACGTACAATTAAATAGGAACGAAACGAATAAAAAGATCCCATCAATGTCAATTTGAAGGACAAAACTCTGGATATTTTGAATCAGTTCACATTTTGAAAATTTCTTGTGTGAGCTTTAATGAAGACACAAAACAATATATTTTAATTGTTAGATAGTAAAGCAATGGACTTACTTATTCGTAGCTGTGCAAATCAAAATATTATGCGATGAGATACAATTGAACATCATAACATGCAACCAGGTCTATTTGAATTTATACGATCGAACAAAAATAAACGCAAATTGTAAATCTATAACGCCGGAACCATTTAAAATATTTTAACTAATAAACTGATTGAGAGGAATTTTCAAATCAGCAACAACGTTTCAAAATAGCGGATAAATATAGTTTTCACAATAAAGGCTTATGAAGTTCAAATTGTGAGCAAAAAATTACAGTTCTGAGTTTTTATTGATGCCTTGTTCTTTCGTAGGTCAGAACAGAAAATATTCCACATATTGCGTATCCATACACACACACACACACACAA
>SDVV010014773.1:0-14713 GCA_016164225.1 Gammarus roeselii
AAATTTGTAACGATACATACGCTCAAACATGGCAAACGTCCCCCGGAAATATCTGATAAGACAAAGAACAGGTATGAGCAATCTCACCTAAATTTGCCAGAGCGTATCCAAAATTTTGCCGAGAGGGTCCTTACACCCCCCATCCCTCCAGAAATTTGGAATAACACTCATCCTATATATGTAAAGCAACAGTTAGTGACCTAGCGTAACCCCAATAGAACCATATAAAGGAAAAATATAAAGAAATATGTGCAATAAAGATCAAAAATACAATAAAAATTAAAATATTCAATAACATAAACCTTCAAACCACGAAAGAAATCCTCAATTCACTCCTACATATGTATGTAACATTACTTTAAATTATATATATATATACATACATATATATGTATGGTTATTAATATATATAATGTATGTATATTTATATATATATTTATATTTATATGTATATATAGAGAGTTAGGGTATATTTGTATGAGTTTTATATGGTTACCGCGGGTCTCTTATATCTTATTTGTTAACGTTTTTTTCTGATTACTGGCACCTGTCTTTTTGACGATATCTCTAAATTCCCTTACCGAATGTAGATTTGAAGCGTTATTGTTGCTGATTTGATGTATTATGATTTTTCATAATACACATGATATGTACTAAATTTTCGTCAACGTGAGCTGGTCAGCAAGCAACGTTTGCCACTTAAACATATCTAAATATAAAATATAAGTAATGGGAGTATATACATTTATATTGACATCCAAGCCATCAAGGGATATTGTTAGAAGACACTCCATTGATCAATATGTTACGGCCAAAGAAAACGTTACAGAAAATGGAAAAATAAGTCAAATAAGTTAGGTCTACTGACATTTGAGTAATCGTGATGATATAAAGTTTACACCGAAATTTAATAAAGAAAATTGCGAGTAGCAAATTCCAACGAAGGATTTTGTACAACATTTATTCATGAAATGTTTGTCACATGAATCACAAATTTTGAAACCCACTATATAATTGACAGTACAGGTTACGTGAGCGGAGAATAAAAGCAAATTAACGAGCTAATATAGTAAGGCAGAAATTAAGGCAAAAAGGCTGTAGTAAAAAAATAATATGGACTGATGTTATTTGACAGTTCTCAATTTTGTAGAGGATGCCCCACGATTTGGATAGTTTCCCGCCAGCAAAAAAGACGTGACTTTTCCTGTTTAAGTCTCTTGTCTACTATAACACATGGAAACATAGTTTTTGATACATTTACAATTGGATCACAATTCAATTTTTACCTGTGTTAGGATTGGGTATCTTTCTCCCTAAAAGTATCATAACCTGTGTCTTGTTGACATTAATCGTCAACTTATTTGTTGAGAACCAGTTTCAAATATGGCCCAATTAATTACCAATTACTCGAACCCATAACAAATCTCCAGAAACATTTATTAAAGCATGTTCTGTATTCTTGAAAGCTAAGACGAAATGTTATGGGGTGGGCTAGTAGATAGAATTGCTGCCGTTTGGTGTCTGCAGCGAAAATATTAGAAACTATCACTATAGGTGTCTCCCATACTCACTCGATAGATTCCACTATCATTACATCACATGATATATTCAAGTTTCTTCCTCTTTCCTAACAGTTGTGGTCACCGAAAATAGTGTACGTTTATTTTCTTTGAACACAAGGCATATTTTGTTGGAAAAATTAAACATTTTTGAAGATGGGCCGACTTTATTGGTCATGTGAGTGTCTCTATTCAGCCTAATTCTGTCAAGTCTCTCTGATCCAATGTAGAATCCTCCAAAATGGTTTGGGAAGTATGAGCTGATAATAAATTCTGAAAAGAAAGAACAGAAACGAATATAAGCGGCGTGCTGACAAATTACCAGAAATGTTATCAAACAGATGAGTTATAAGTCAAAAGAGCCGATATTATATTACCCGATCCATTACATCTATGAATGTACTAGATATTTGTAAAAAAATGCGTTGAATTCATGCGTTTTAATTTCAACTAATTGAACTAATAAAAACAAAACACGGGAAAACCCAAGGTTTCGGGAACTATGAGTGATAACTCTACCACTATGGGAAGCAACGGAGGGAGATTTTCTATACTTGGAAATATATTTCAAGTAGACAAGTGTAAACGAAAACTCTAAAACGTTTGCTTCGTAGTTCATGAAATGTCTGTTATATATGCTAACGCAAAATGTTAGAAATATCCACATTTAGACTTTTTTTGTAATTCAAAGCATTCACCATCAGGTACGCCTAACTGTCGTTACCAAAACCGTTCGTTCGAACACTTGCCGCAGGTATGGGTCCAGTTACTTTTTCGAAGGACAGCACCTCCGATTATTTTCCATTGACCCATGCCTTAACAATAGTTCACACTTGTCAATACTACTTTGAAAAACAAATAGTAAATTATAGGCAAGATATTTTTCATGTTTATGTGGGCAAATGAATGGCTGACAGATTTACCTGCAAATGACTTCATGACACGGTTCAGATCGAGAGGTGAAACTGACAATTCCTCTCTTCCCATTGGACAAAGAGTGTCAATACAGGTTATGTAAATTGCTAGGAAAAACCGTTTCTCACATTTGCGTACTGTTATCAACTTACACAATCTTATTTATTTTGTAGAAAATACCAGTTGCACTAATTTGACTCACGTTATACGTCAAATTATTGTAGCTAATGAACAGATATTCATGTATCGTATTTCCTAATTGCCTAATTGCAGAGTAGCACTTACGTTTGTAAGTCTATATTCTTAGATCAATAGCGATATAAATAACAAAAAGATTTTTTAACATTTGAATACAGAATTGAAGATAGTGTTAGTAAAATCATAGCCCATTTTTGTTCTCCCGATTCCTCTTACGATGTAAAAAATGTAACAATGTCTTCTTACTTGTTAATTCTGCCATTATGTGGAAATTCTCGGAGAGTGGGATAGGTGAATTGCCTCCTCTGCGACTAAGGACCGTTGTTTCGTACTCAGCTCCCTCCTCTTCCCCCTGCTCCTTCCTGATCTGCTGCTCCAAAGCTCTTGTAATCAACTCCTCTAGGAATATTCTCTCATCGTTCATTATCTCATTGGAATGGTACTCTTCCAAAGCTTGCTGCCGGTTGTTTATCAGCGACCGGGAACCGTTTTTTGAGTCTTTAAAGTGATAACTATTGACTGAGACGTCGTCTAGGACATTTAGGTTCGTCATGATACTATTGGCCAGAGATCCCAGGTTGACGTGTTCCCAGGTACTCAGTTCGGCCGAGTCCGAAATATTTTGAGGTCGGGTAGTTTCTGCTTCCGTCACCATCTGAACGATCGAAGCAGTGACAATATCCAGAAGCTCGGTGCTCTGGTAGTTGACAGACCGGCCTGTAGGTAACGACAAAAGATGTCAATGAGGATAGACGAACATGGTCGTTGGCTTCCACAGCAGCTATCCAAAGGGAGAATGAAACTATTGTGCATCCTATTATTTTCACAAACTGACTGTTTCCAGTTGATTTGAAAACTGAAATCACATCAACACGCATTCGAGCCTACAGTAAAGATAGTTTACACAAATTACTAACTTACCTGCCGAAAGAGTCGTGGTGGCTAAAAAGAAGTTAAAAACGAACCAATGGCGTTGGAGATGCATCGCAGGTCTTCTGGGGCTTATACCTGGAAACACAAAAGTACTTCATTGAAATCAATTAAAATGTACTGATTTTCATTAGGTATGTATGAATTATTATCTATCTGTTGGTATACTGCATTTTTTACCCATGTTCTAGGCGCCAAAATTCTGACTTCACACGGAAACTTGCCATCAGCCGCAATGCAATTTGGTGTCCCAACATACAATGTCTTCTTTACAATTAGATGGGCGGTAATTACAATCAAGCTATTGATAACGCTATACAATTGAAAAATATTTTTTGTTTTATAAAGAAATGAAAAATCTCAAATCTAAAGATGGCTCTGTTTCTCAATCTGTTAATGGCATAACAGGGGAGAGAAATATTGGTGACATGTGGCGTGACCATTTTGATGATATCGTGAACAGTGTCAACGACAGTGACTCATTTTTTGTGATTGAGGCCCTCAATCGGGATAGTGATGATGATGATGATGATGATGTTTATATGTGGGAACTAAGGACCGCTGTCAAGAAATAGAAAAATGGCAAAGCTGTGAAACAGGATGGTTGACCTGCGGAAGTATTCAAGTATGGTCCTGTTCAACTTCTTCATGTCATGTCTATTTTCTTCACTGGCTGCCTTATGCTTAATTACCTTCGTAAGTCACTAATGAATGTTGTCGTAAAACCTGTCATAAAAACGAAAACTTAATGTGCGACCGATAAAGGTAACTACAGACCAATATCAATTGCTACTGCTGCATCAAAGCTATTAGAAACAGTTATCCAAAACACGCTTGGCGACTGTCTGATAACAATGCCCAACCAATTTGGGTTCGAACATCAGCATGAGACTGGAATGGCTATCTTCACATAAAAGTAGTCGATTTATTACTTTGTCAGGAGACGGTCGCGTCTACACCTTTGTTTAGTGGATGCTAAAAAAGTATTTGATCGTGGAAATTTTTGGGTTCTTTTCAGAAAACCTGATGAAAGAGGGGCGCTAATTCACATTGTTAAGCTACTAAAGTATTGTTACCAGCAGTAGGAATGTTTAATACGATGGGGAGACTCTATGTCAAACCCGTTTCGAACAACTTATGGGATTAGGCAAGGAGCCTTCTCTCGCCTCTCTTTTTCAATGTATGTGTAGATAGCTTACATGATCGACTATCTCTTAGCCGTGTTGGGTGCCATTTAGACAGCTGCTGTGTTAACGCGATTAGCTATGCAGACGACACGGTCCTTCTGGCCCCACATGCCGATGCTAATTATATTCAAGACTAGGCCGCGAAAATAGACGAATTCAACACTAATAAATCTGTGTGTATGCTAGTGAAACCACCCAACCAGACGTTCCAATACACTACGGACTGGATACTTAGCGGGACCCCGCTGGAGTTTGTGGAGAGTTTCCCCAACTTGGGGCATTTAACAACAAATAGACGGTGTAATAATGCCGATATCTCTAAACAACACCGGATGTTGAATGCGGTTGGTCACCAACTAATAAGAAAATTCAACTTTAGCACAACGGTTGGTAAAACTGCCTCTTTTTAAAACGTAGTGCTATCCTATATTCTGCAACTTCTTGTTGTGTAATTTTTCGAGGGGTACTACGAGCAAACTGCGAGTTGCATACCATGACATTCAAGAGACTGGTGGGTGTCCCACGAAGAACGAGTGCTAGCCTAGCATTTGCAGAATATGATGTTGATTACCTGAAAGTAAGAGCAAGAAAAGTGCATACATCCTCCAGAAACGAATTAAATACTCGAATAATCCCTTCCTGGAGGCAATATGTAACAGTGAGGGATATTAATAGGAATTATGTTTGACCCCTAACTACATATCTTGGTTGTGGGCCCATTTATGCGGGTGACTGTCAGGTTGGGACGCGACCCCGACTATGTTCACTGATAGGTGGCTCTATTTTAAACCTCTCCCACATTGTTGTTTGAATCCATACTCATGTGGGAAAGGGACATAAAAGGTACTATAAGCAAGCTTGTCTATAAATAAATGTATAAATATTTGTCGTGTATTTCAATCTTGATCTGTCTTAACGTGTATTTTTTTTGGACGATTCCTTTTGATGTAAAGGTAGGAATAATTTTTAGGTCGAACTTGTTTGCTGTTATAAACATAATTGTACCATCGAATGCTTTAATAAAGATAATAATAATTATTATTATTATTCATATTATAATTATTATTAATAATACTTCAAATTGGAACAATCTCTTGACGATAATATCTTCGTCACCGTACAGTTGTGACAAATATCTGAAACTTATTTCATTTTTCACTGTGAATTTCAGTGATTGTTTAAAGTATATTCAGCTGAAAATATAATAGAATAAATAATTAAAGTAGATTTCACAGATGATTTTTTTTTTGTTTTGCGGTATTAACTAATTCCCTTTCGCTACAGGGCCTAAGATATTAGCTGATAATGAACCATCTATACGATGACATCCTTCAGGCGCAAGTAACAGCTGTTTGCGATTGTCTCGGTAGTCCCAATCACATCCATCGTGATGCTTGTTCAGCCTTGGCAGTTGGAACTATCCATCACCCATCATGATAAGAATGATGTCTCCTAATTCGGGATGCTTTGTTAATGAGATAGTCTTAAATTAAACTAAAATTGCAAGAAACAAATTATCTTCGATAAGATGTTTTGACGTCAGAAGTTAGCACGGCCCTCGTCATGGAATCCCAATCATCAAAGTAGTGACTTAGTTATCAGGGTAGGTGATGTAATGGCAAAGTATAAAGCTGGTGATGGTAATTGCGATCCTGAAGTACCTGTTTTGCACAAATGGATTAAAGTGTTTTCTAGGACTAACGCATACCTGGAGATAGAAGTAACAGACGGCAGTTTTGATTACTTTTCAAACCTAGAACATTAAATGATCATTTATCTCGTATAACATACACACATAATACAAATATACATTCGGAGTTACGCGGCCGTTCTGTGAGCACGGCTTCATAACACTGTCGGCGTTGTTTTTACTGTGTGATTCAGCTTAAATTCTTAAATTTGGCACCTAAAAATAAATAGCAGCTTAAGAGATGTTTTAAATTCCAGAAGCGATGTATAGTTTTTGGAAAAACATTGACCTTCACCCTCGAAAAATCTGGGTGGTTAAAATTTTCGATAAGACTTTGTTACCCAATTTCATCCATCTTCCTATGCAGGGATTATTGAATTTCCTAATTGGGTACCTCATGAAGGTGGAGTTGTATTATTGCCGTCCCTTTCTGTAAGCGTCACATTCCCATAAAGAACTCCATTTATAGAACACTCAGAAACCTACTCAGCTTGCCCATCCAGCACAAACAGAGTTGAGGTCAGGCTTTCTTGTAAAGTGAACGGTTTAGGTTAAATTAAACACGTTTTCCTCTGTTACCATCGTATCATAGAACTGTCATAGTTTAAAAGTACGGTTAGTACGGTGACTGCTTCAAACAGTGATATCAGAGGAGGGCGGGTTAGTTTAACCAATACAAAATATGTGCACAAGGGCTTGACTCACATGTCAAGCTCGTGTGGTCGGGTCTGCTACTCATCGCATCATTGATTCAGAAACCCTCAAGTGTTTGATTGCTACAATCGGCCTTGCTAGTTGAAAATTTTGTGTCGATAGCCTGTGGAGAAGCTGATATTAATACCTATGCTATAACAAGCTAAACAGACATGTCAAGTTTTCTAGCTATTTAATAGGAAAACAAAAATATCATATTGTTGTGTGCGGTTCGCTGCCATTGATATAAGGCTGAGCGGAGCCAGACAAGAAAATATGACTGTGAATTTGGATGTGCCCTAAACATAGGAAGAAACCATATTAGTCAGTAGCTATCTACGGGTGAAGTTGTTCATGAGATCAGCAACCACGTGCGAGTCCATCAACAAAGCGAGAACCATTGTTAGCTCCGAAGACTCAAATAAGTTCACTAAGTGCCACGCTACTGATAGTGATTGAGCCAGGCTACTAATTGTGATTCAGCAACATTTGCCGACACAGATCCATATTAAAGAGGGACGGGGACAAGTCCAATTTAAGTGGTCCCTACTCAGAACAACACTGTCACACACATGTGCCGGTCACGTTTGGCCTCAAAAGTATCTAGGCTGCAAATGAACAATCGAAAGTGTGGGGAGTCGTTTGGTGATCTCACGTAAGGGGCCCCTATTATAAAAATTCGAGTAAACGTCGGCAAGAGTAAAGTACTGAGATGCTCGAGGAATGTCGATGCGAGCAAAATTAGTGTCACCCTAAATGGAGAGCTCTTGGAGGAAGTTCAGTGTTTTAAGTATCTGGGCTCCCATGTGGAGAAAACTGAACTAGTGGAAACTGAAGTGAAGGAGGGATGTAAAGTGTCGGGTGCACTAAAGAGCGTAATGAGCTGTAGGACGTTGGGGATGTTAGGGTGTTGTTGTCCCAACTGTGCTCTACGGAGCTGAGGCTTGGGGGGTGAGAGGAGAGGAGAAGGTTGAATGTTTTCGAGATGAAATGTTTGAGGAGCATTGCTGGAGTAACGCTGAGACAGGATCACCAACGACGTGGTTCGAAACAGAACAGGGATGGTGAAGAAGTTGGAGGAGAGTGGATTCGCGTGTTCTGAGATGGTTCGGGCACGCGGAGAGGATGGATGAAGGGAGATTGGTGAAAAGGGTGATGAATGCTTAGGCGAGTGGTTGCAGGCCTAGAGGTAGACCGAAGTTTGTGTGGATGGATGGGGTGAAGCAGGCGTTGGGAAGGAGAGACATGAATGTGCAGGTGGCGAGAGAGTGTGCAATGAACAGGCGTGAGTGGAGAATGGTTGATTTTGACGCTGCCCTGATGTGCTTTCCCGCCTGGGCACCCCGCTGTCGGGATGTTCGTGGGTGGGGGGGGGGCGGTGAAAACTGTCGGGCCCTCCTGCTGACGACGGATCCTCGGATTACACTCTTGACCCAGAGTGTATGTTGAGGGGGTACCGGCCGGACCCTTTAGCACAAAAGGCTAAGTTGTGTGAGTGTGAGCGTAAGAGGGTGTGAGGTGCGCCTTGCTGTCGGCCACTCCCCTCTCTGGGGGATGCGGCCTATTGTCTGTATATCTGTATCATTAAAAATAGTGATAACAAATCAAGTAACATATATGTGTTCTATATAACATGCTTAGCTTATAAATATTTCACTTACAGGTAGTTTGTAAAAAGAAAGGTACTTTGAAAGTCCAATTGTGACGTCAAAGTGCCTGTGTCGTTTTTCTCATGAAGTTATTTCCTTCGGGCAATATTGGTAAAATGTTATTCCTTACAATAATCATTATTATGCACAGATTCCAAGTGTAAGCATTTTATAGCCTTGTAAAGAGCAGCAGGTGAAGAAACCAATTCGTCATTTTGAGATGCATTTACTGATTTGATATCTTCACGATTAACCAGGCATTGTGGCACAGGCACGTTCCAGCAAGTGCTCGGATAACCAGGCATCATGGCACAGGCACATTCCAGTAGATGCTCGGATAACCAGGCATCATGGCTCATGCAAGTTCAAGCAGAAGCTGGGATAACCAGGCATTTTGGCACTTGGAAGTTCAAGCAGGGGCTTGGATTACCAGGCACCATGGCACATGCAAGTTTAAGCAGGAGCATGGATCACTAGGCATCATGGCACAAAGTTCCAGTAGGTGCTTGGATCCCTGCACTATGATCAATTTCATAGGAGTCAAAATAGATTAATAATGTGAAATATACACGTCTTCAACTGCAGAATGTAAGGATACCGTTTATTTAATAAACAATTCTGTCATGAGTACATAATCAGGCACTACTCTGATAACGTACTCGTATCGACAATAGCATTGGAAGCAGAGATCTATATAGAACTTCCCTTTTGTCTCCGATGACAGGTATCAACCTTTCTGAACTGATGACAAGTATTAACCTTTCTGAGCCGATGCCAGGTATTAACCTTTCTGAGCCGATGCCAGGTATTAACCTTTCTGAGCCGATGCCAGGTATTCAATTCGAATGAAATTTGGCTATGTCCTTGACGAATGGTTTCTAGTGTGAACATCGTACAGGATGCACAGACCCTGTTCGACGATGACAGTCTCCTTTCAGAAAATTGTGTTCCGATGTTAGAAACAAGGAAATAAATTAGCTAATGAATGCTTTTAGTTAGTCAATATCATCGTAATGAAAAATGATGGATTGCAGTGAACATATTTCTAATACACTCACCAAAAAACTCAGTAGAACAATAACGTAGCTTGTGGACCTATAACCAGTTTGATCATACCTACTCTTTTCCCCTCCGAACACAAGCAACACCAATAAACCTTTCCTGAGGACCTGCTCTGTCCTAGTCGGGGAATGTCTCACCTCGTGCTGGGGTGGGCGCTTGGACCAAACAGCTGCGTCGCGTCGAGATGTGATCAGAGACAACGTCAACTGTGTACTGAACAGTCGCCTCGCCATCAACGCATATAACCTAACGATCATCGTGGAACTAATTTCAAAACGAATAAACAAGATTGCGTAGCGAAGTGGTTGTGAAGATTTTTGTATCTATTGCTGTAATGAGCTCTACCCTGAATATGCTGGTATCGACAATAGTTTTGGAAGCAGAGATCTTTATCGAACTTCCCTCAAAACTCTGTTATATTTGTCAAGCTATTGAAGTATTAATGTAGTGAGTGTCGTGAGCGCCCATGATTAAGATATCTACGGGATCCCACTGCCATTTCTTGCAATTAATGTGGTAAAAGTGATATTTCCGACAGTCTTAGTGACTGTCGTGTGAATCTTTTTGCCCGTCGCTAATACGATCAGCTGTTGATGGTGAGAGATAAGTGCAGGACGAGTACCAATACTTGTCAAGCCTTTGTTTTTCTGACTCTTTTCCAGTAGACGGCAGCCTTCGGTTTTGTTGCCTTTTATAATTTTAAAGTATTTGTCATTATCGATGTTAACAGCTCCTGAGAGTTTTGTTCGCATGAGTACTGCTCGCCACTCAAATCACTGCAAAGTCAGCGCATGTAGTAAATCGTGCCTGAGGGTGTTGTGTATACATTGAATCATGAAGCATTCATTAGAATATCTGAATACTACTTAATAATTCTAATAATCCACAATTTTATGTTTTGTATCACGTGGGTTTCCAGATGGATTTTGTGTCTATCTTTCATCATGACCTCACGATTAACTTCCATTGAAAGACGGTTCAAGCTCGCTACTGCCTGATTCTGGGAGAGCCCTTACGCTTTGGCTACAATGGTCATAGGGGCTCTCACGAGTGTAGAATATTCGGTCGTAACAGCTTTCGATCGTAAACACTTTGTGTTGGAAACCTTCCAGCGTAAACACTTTCGGTGCAGGAAATTGCGTTGCTAAAGGGGTGTCATTCGTGGATTATATAATTAGCAGTTTTTAATAGATGTGATATTGTGGATGGATGGTCGTAAATACAGATACGGCACTGATTAGCAATGGAAGGGCATATTTTTGACCGAGACTATTTTTTAGAAACAGGGAGGGGACGCATTACTGTTCAAAAATTGTTTAAAACCTACTCGATGTGGCCTAAAATATCAGACTTGCTTTTTGGTCACTCAGGTATGAGCATATCTCAGACTGGTTCACGTCGTATCAGTAAAGGAATCAGAGCAGGAACGTATCACTTAAGCGCACAATCGCAGTATAGCGATTACTTAAGTGAGGTTTCAGGTTAGTGGGCCACAAAGACAGCTAGTGTCAGAAATGCGTGCAAATTGAGCATCACAATTAGAGACCACTTATTGATAGCAGAAATTCCTATTACTGGTTTCCTCTCGACAAACTTTGAACTGAAATCGACCGTTAGATGCGCCAATGCAGATAAAGAATTAGCGGAATGCAGGAAGATTGGGAATTAGCTACACTGGTCAAAAAGAGGCCTAAAGTTATCGTATTCAAGTGGCTCGAGATTTCATTTTAACACAGCGAAACCTAATTTTGCTAACGGCCAAGCTTATGCGGATTGATCAATCTTTATTGTCTGATGCCTGTAGTGAACACTTGCTCGTAGAATTAAGGTAAGATTACCTATTAATTCCTAATTTGGTGCTTATTCAAAAGAGGTCGATGAAATGGAGCCAACCCACCAAAAATAATGTATGCATAAAGCACGACTTTAAATTTGCACTAGAGTTTGAAACTGTCACAATTTTGTTTTTCTAGGTAAGTGTTAGTGTTTACCAATCTCATTACTTTTCAGAAAGCGCTCTGTAAGAGAAAATGATTGAAAAATAACCAAAGAAACATCATTTTCTTGACCCGACCTAGCAAGTAGCCGCGTTCAAGTTCAACAGCTGAATGCGACCGCTGCTAAAAGTCATTGAACGATCACATTAGTGAGAAATTTCAATTATTGTTAGGAAGACAAACTATTAGTAGTAGTAGTTGCTTCAGTTTTCCACCGGAGTCCCAACGCGAAGTTAATGTATACTCCCCGGGAGGGCAATTGAGGAGCAGCAAAGTAGGTGCGGCGTAGATAATGAGGAGGTTCAACGCAGACTCCGAGCATGATCAACGCAGATTCCGAGTGGTTTCAATGTAGGTTCCGAGCAGGTTTAACACAGCCACAGAGTAGATTTAACACAGATACAGAGCAGGTTCAACATAGAAACAGAGTAGGTTCAACGTAGATACAGAGTAGGTTTAACGCAGATACCGAGTAGGATTAACGCGTAAACACAGAGTAGGTTTAACATAGATACCAAGTAGGTTTAACAAATATACAGAGTAGATTTAACGTAGATACCGAGTAGTTTTAACATAGATACCGATTAGGTTTGACGTAGATACCGAGTCGGTTTAATGTAGATACAGAGTAGATTTAACGCAGATACCGAGTAGGTTTAACATAGATGCAGAGTAGGTTTAACGTACATGCCGAGTAGGTTTACCGTTGATATCGAGTAGGCATAACGTAGATACTGCCTAGTTTTAACGTGATATAGAGAAGTTCAACGTAGATACAGAGTAGGTTTAACGTAGATACCGAGTAGTTTTTCATAGATACCTATTAGGTTTAACGTAGATACAGAATAGGTTTAACGTAGATACAGACTTGGTTTAACGTACCTACCGAGCTGGTTTAACGTTGATACCGATTAGGTATAACGTAGATACTTAGTAGGTTTAACGTAATACAGAGTAGGTTCATCGTAGATACAGATTAGGTTTAACGTACCTACCGAGCTGGTTTAACGTTGATACCGATTAGGTATAACGTAGATACTTAGTAGGTTTAACGTAATACAGAGTAGGTTCATCGTAGATACAGAGTTGGTTTAACGTAGATACCGAGTAGGTTTAACATAGATACAGAGTTGGTTTAACGTAGATACAGGGTAGGTTTAACGTAGATTTGGGAGGAGGGAGCAAAGGTTCCAGGATTCAGAGGGGCTTCGAGTGGGTCCTACAGTTTCTCAAGAGGGCCCCGAAGAGTGTCAAGAGTATCCCGAAGCGCCCCAGAAGGGTCTAAGTGGGTCCCCCCAAATCTTCCTGGTCTTCCAAGTCCCCCGGGTTCCCGAAACCCCGAATCCCGCGGGTCCCACGATTACCCCCCTTCCCTGGGTCACCTCGTCTCAACCAGCCTCGATCCATAAAATGAAAACCAATGCAAAATATATCATCATGAAAAAACGCCAGAGAAAAATATTAGAGCCCAAGAAAGAAGAAATACTATAATACTAAAATAAAGTGGTAATGATCGATAAAATGAATAATAATCCATCCACCCCAAGCCAAACTATAGTATACTAACAATTACCTGATATATGGACGTGGACCAGCTCGAAGAGTTAGCGTTGAGTAGCAGTAGTACAAGAACGTGTTCACATAAGCAGAATGACATAATAAACTTCTGCAACACGCTAGTTATTCGTCGCATTTCTTCAGATGGTAATTATTAATACGCTCCAGAAAATCTATTAAAGTATTTTGGACACTTTAAATGACTGTCACGTTTTTAAATAAACCCTATTCCACTTATATAAATAATAAACCTAATTTCGATTGCACAAAATCTAGTGCACCTTGAGGCTGGCTAATTGCTGAGGAACATATTTAGATGAAAACTGTTACATTTCCATTTTATTCATTGCATTGAATGCATTTGTCCTATAACAATAGATATAAGTCGAGTAAAGCTACGGCACAGCGGTGGTCAATCGTCCCTCTCTTAGGAATCCTGGGTACCCACATCGACCACGGAACATGTGACTTGACATATTCCCACACGCCGTCATTCTGATAAATAGTTATTTTATCGTAATACTATAATCATCTATCAATATTTGCATCATTGTTGACGCCTCATAGCATCATATGAGCCCCAAATTATCAATTAGGCATAAACGAGGAGGATCTGCTCTCAGGATGTGTATTGTGTTGTTGCCAAGCCCATCAATTGGGGTGGATGGATGCTTATTCATTTTATGGATCATTAACACTTTATTTTAGTATTTTATTATTTCTTCTTGCTTGGGCTCTATTATTTTTCTCTGCCCTTTTTTCATGGTGATAAATTTTGAATTTGTTATCATTATTATTATATGTAACGAGGTTGGTTGAGAGAAGGTGACCCAGGGAGAGGAGGTACTCGTGGGATCCGCGGGACTCGAGGACCCGGGGGACTTGGGAGACCAGGTGGATTTGGGGTGGTCCACTTGAATCTTTCTGGGGCCTTTTGGGACTCCCTTGAGACCCTTTGGGAGCCTAAAGAGGCTCCTCTGAATCCTGGAACCTCTGCTCCCCCCTCCCAGCGCTGTAAAACCCTTGCACAGAAAAGTGTTTGTGCGATGGATGAGTAGAACAATTAACCATTGCAGTCTGCGGATTGTTGGCGCAGAGGGCAGGGGTCGCGTCGAGGCTGGTCGAGGTGCGTCGAGATCAGTCGAAACAGTTTGAGGCGAGTCGAATTGGGCGCGACGAGCCGAAACTGGCTGAAATGATTCGAGACAAACCGAGATGAGCTGAGGCGAGGGGTCTCTGGGGACTCGGGGAGCTCGGGAAGACCCGGGGGACATGG
>SDVV010014774.1:0-14712 GCA_016164225.1 Gammarus roeselii
AGATCAAAGAACCAGCTTCTGGGGAAGTGGGTGTCTCGCCCAGGTTGGGCTACTGTGAGGGGGACTAAGCAGTCCATGCAGTGTGGGGTGGCGACGCCTTCATTAGAGGGCTGTGCGTTAGTCTAGGTTTAAGTCTCGCCCAGGTTGGGCTACTGTAAGGGGGACTAAGCAGTCCATGTAGTGTGTGGTCGCGACGCCCACATTAGAAGGCTGTGCGTCAGTCTAGGTTTAAGTCTCGCCCAGGCTGGGCTACTGTGAGGGGGACTAAGCAGTCCATGCAGTGGGGTGGCGACGCCCTCATTAGGGGTCTGTGCGTTAGTCTAGGTTTAATTTTCAATCGGCATAGAATTACCTCAGCCCGTCGAGATCGGCTGCTTGAAGAGGCTCAGGGCTTTGGTGCGCCTTTGATGGTGCGTAATTATTTCTCATAGGAACATCAGACCATTCCAAGTTCCATTAATTCTGCACAGCTCTTTCATTTTTGTGATAAAAGACTTAATTTGGAAGTGGACGCTGTCCTGCTGGGTCAGGTACCGCTGCAGTTTGTCGCGCCGCTTGTCCGTCTGCTCATTGCCCACAACCCCATAGAGGACCGCAACCCCAGCACAAAACGAGCGTTCTTGTTCTTGGTTCCTAATCGTACAAGCCAGCGCAAGATTGCTAAAACAATAGTGTGGCAATTGTTGCACTTGAAGGTCTCCAGGGTTTGAAGCGCGCTGAGTGAATCACTTAATATTGAGATATCGGCATCTGGAAGCGTATCGGCCGCTAAGAGGGCGTCGGTGATGGCCATAAGTTCAGCAGTGAAGACTGAAGCTGATGGTGGGAGTCGACAATCAACGACGCGTCCGAGGAGTACCGCTGCACAACCGACAGCATCGTTGTCTTTTGATAAAAATCAGTGAAAGTATGCAAGCAATCAGCGTGATGAGACTTGGCATGAGCTCAAAGATTTTGGGGTAGAGCATCTGCCTTTTGGCCTTCTTGAAGATAACCAAAACAATGATTCTGCACTGAAATGCTGCCCGAGAAACTCAGTAAGAATCGGGTGGAGGGTTCAGTAGGGTCCATGAATCAGTTCCGGTGAATGGAAGCACCGGCATTAGGTCCTAGTTGGATAATCTGCCAAAAAATATAAAATTGTTAAGGGGACTAGAAAGTCCAAGCAGAACAGGGGCGGCGACGTCCTCATTAGACGTCTGTATGTTAGTCTACTATGCTTTATTGAAGACGGGGGCGGTTCTATTAGATGTCAGTATGTTAGTATACTATGCCATATTGGAGGCAGCGGCGGCTCTATTAGATGTATGTCTTCTAATCTACTTAACCCTATCCACAGTCGGCAGAGAAAACTCCCAGTCCGTCGAGATCGATTATTTGATGCGGCCCAGGGTGTTGGAGAGTCTTTGATGACACGCAAATTAATTCTTAATGGAACATCTGACCATCGAGTGATGCATTTGTTTCACACAACATATTAATTTATTGGGGATTTTTTGGTAGATGGGAGTGGGCGCTCTTCCGCCGGGTCAAGCGCTACAACAACTCTCCCCGCGCTGCATCGTCGGCCCACTCATTACCTGCGACCGCACAGTACTCCGGAACACAGCATAAACGATCGTTTTTGTTGATCGAAGCCAGCGCAGGATTCCCAAAGCAACTGGGTGGCAACAGTCGAAGATCTCTAGGGTCTGAATTGCGCTAAGCAAATCAATGAAGATTGAGATATTGACAACTAGAAGAGAATCGGCCGCTAAGAGGGTGTCGGCAATGACCGTGAGCTCAGCATTGAAGACGAACGATGAATGTGGCGAGTCTCCTAGCGACCAGGTGCACGCAAAGTACCGCTGCACAGCACACAGCATCGTCGTCTTTTGATCCATCAGTGAAGATATGCAGGCTATCAGCGTGGTGAGTCTCCGCATGAGCTGTAAACATGGTTCAAAGATCTTGGTTGCAGCATCAGCCTTTCGGCCAGTAAAATAGTGCGGGCAAAGCCCATCTTCTGGTATGCGCCAGATAGAGACTGCATCACGAGAAAGACGGTCCACCATGATGCGTGGTAGTCCAGTACCAGCAGTGAGGAGATTAAATTAGAGTGACGAGCGTTCTAGCGCCCTGGAGCCAGCGTCCTTCTGGCGCCGAACATCATTCCAGCAAACAGTACTGCCGAGAGAAGGTCCACTATGATGCGTGGTAGTCCAGTACCAGCAGGAGGAGATTATATTAGAGTGACGAGCGTTCTAGCGCGCTGGAGCCAGCGTCCTTCTGGCGTCGAACATCATTCCAGTAAACAGTGCGGCGTCAAGTTTGGCATATTTTTCATGTTGTCAATATCTATTCCGCCCCGAATGTCAAAGATATGCACGGGTGCCACGGGATGTACAGAAACTGGTAAGGTGCTGAGGCTACATGGTGCCAGCACTCCTCGGGTGGCAGTAAGGAGGATTATCACACTACCTACTGGTTATGTGCTCCAGAACCCTAAGGATTCGAAGTCGTCCTTAAAGTGCCGTTGGTTGAGCGCCCCAACACCTGCTGAAGGGTGATGGGGTGCATAACCACCGGGGGGATCACTTGCATGAGATCTACACTTAGTGAAGGGAATCTGAAGCAGGAGAACCGCAAGAAAGATACAGATACACAGATACAGACACAAGGCCGAATCTCCCAGGAAGGAAGGTGGCCGACGGACAGGCGCACCTCGCACTGATCTCGTACACTCACACTCGAACAACTTGGCCCTATTGCGCTGAAGGATCCGGTCGGACGACCCCGCAACACCCACTCTGGGTCATGAGAGCGGTACAAGGCAGTGTCAGCAGCAGGTCCCGACAGTGTGTTGGTTTACCTCTGCCGCGTCTTGATGACTGAGCCCCCCCCCCCACCCCACCCCACCCACCAATGATCATCCCGTTTCTCAACGAGATGCCAAGGCGGGAGAGCACATCAGGGCAGCGTCAAAAATAATACTTTCCAAACCATTCCCCACTCACGCCTATTCATTGCACGCACCTCTCTCGCTACCTCCACACACAAGTTTCTCCTTCTTAACACCTGCTTCTCACCATCCATCCACCCAAATTTCGGTCGACTTCTACACCTACGTCTACTCGCCTCTGCTTTCATCACCCTTCTCACCAATCTCCCTTCATCCAGCCTCAACATATGCCCTAACCATTTCAGAACATGCGAATCAAATATGTCCTCTAATTCCTTCACCAGCCCCGTTCTAATTCGAACCACGTTGTTATCCTGTCTCTCAGCGTCCCTCCAGCCATACCCCTCGAACATTTCATTTTGAAAACATTCAACTTTCTCCTCTTTCCTCCTTTCATCCCTCAAGTCTCAACTCACTACAGCCCATTTAGTAAAACCACCCTCTCATAAAACCCTCATTCTGCTGCCATCTTCAACGTCCTACAGCTCATTACACTCTTCGGTGCACCCAACACATTATACCATTTCTTCACTTGCAACTTCACCTCAGTTTCCACCAGGTCAGTCATTTTTTGCATGGGAGCCCGGGTACTTAAAACCCTGAACTTCTTCCAATAACTCATAATTCATAAGGACACTTATTCTGCTTCCATCAACATTTCTCGAACATATCATTATTTAACGTTTACCAGAGTTCACTCGAAACTTCATCCTCTCATACACTCTACCAAACTTTAATACTAGCTTACACAGCATCTCCTCTGAATCTGCCACCAATGACGTATTATCCCCCAACAGTGCTTGGCTCAACTGCTAACTCCGTCCATTCGTTTCCACAGCTCCAAGTCACAACCCAATAAACTCACGCTCACCTCCCTGACTACTCCATCTATGTAGAGACTGAACAGCCAGGGAGCCATAAGGCAGCCTCATCTTTGACTGACTTTCACTGTAAACCAATCACTCACCTTGCTTTCCACTCTGACAGATGCTCTGCTGTCAAAATAGAAACTCTGCACCGCTTTCAACAGATTTCCGTCCACCCTGTGCAAACGCAAAACTATCCGTAGTGCTTCCCAGTCAACCCTGTTGTAGGTCTTTTCCTAATCCATGAAGGCCCAGAAAACATCCTTCTCTTTAGCAAGGAACTTTTCACTGACTCCTCTTACTGCAAAACTCTGATTGGACCACTCCTAAAGACACACTGTTCCTCTTCAATTGTGCCATCCGTACAGTCTCTAATCCTTTTGATCGACACTTGCCCGTACAACTTACGGACCACACATAATGTTCATCTCCTTTACCTTTGTACAGCGGAACAATGAAAGCAATGCGCCACTCAATTGGCACCACGCACGCTACAAAACTCAGATTCAATAACCTCACCAGTCATTCGATTATCCTTACTTCACCTTCTTTCATGCACTTAGTTGCAGCGCCTTCATAACCAGGGGCTTTCCTTGCTTTCATCACCTCTACCACCTCCTGTACCTCTTCCCTAGTAATGTCCGCAGCAAGTTTCTCTCCCAAAACCAGCATTCATACACCACCACCCACAGCAACAATGTAAGCCTCTTACTCATCCTCGACATTCAAGAACCATCTGTCAATAATTGGCCGCTGCATCTTTCACCGCCTCCTCCTTTCTGGTCTGCCCCTTTTTTACCCTCTTCACCTCTTTCCAGAACATCTTTTCGTTCTTCCCTAAATGATGGCACAACCGTCTGCCCCACCTGGCATCAGCGTCCCTATTGGCTCTCCTCACCACTGGCTTAACCTCTTTCCTCTCATATGTTTTGTTGTCATAGGCCACCATGAACCTTGCTTGCAACCACTCCACAAAAGCTTTTATTTTCTGCGCCAGTTTCACGTCCTCCTTCCACCACTCTCAGCCCTTTCTTCTGAACCCGCCCACAAGGCGCCCAACACACACAATTTTTGCACATACCAACACCGCATCATTGAACGTCTCCCATTCTTCCTCCGCCTCTTGCTGGTCCTGCCCTTTCACGATGTCATAATCTTCCCTCAACACCTGCTACAATTCCTTAGCTCTGTTTTCCACATTCAGTACACTCTCCTTCAGCACCCTTCTTCCTCCTCCTGCTCTTTTGTTCCCCTTCCACCTCTGCTCCCCTGATTATCTTCCTTCTAAAAGCAGATGGTCAGACAATCCTTCACCCTCCCTTCTTAACACCCGCACATCCAACAGTCTTCCCACCACTCTCCTTGAAATCAACACAAAATCCATCAGCACTCTCCACCACTGCACCATGGGCCATCCTTACCCATGTGTACTTGTGGATGTATTGAATTTGAGGTAGGCCTAACACAGTTTTCTGCCCCTAGCATCAGGTTGAAAAACGGATGGACGTGACTTGGGCGTGGGCTTGGCAACTATGACACAGCAGAGGTAATCCAGTAAAAGCTGTAAGGACATGCTGCTGAGACTGATCTTGGACCCACTCCTGACCCAAAGGGAGCATAGTAAGGTAGCTACTAGCCGAATCCTTAGTTGCTTAAGGGCTAAGTTTTGGAATGTGTGTGAGTGTGAGGTGCATCTTGCCATCCCTCCCCCTTCTGAAAGATTCGGTCATGTGTCTGCATCTATATGAACTATCTGTACCCAAGCAAAATATTTTTATAGAAAATCTTATATTGAAAGCAAACAATTAGACTACAATATATCTTTGGCCAATGTGCTCCTATCATAACATTCAAAAAAAGTTTTCAACAAGAGCCTTGGATCTGTAATCCAGGTAGCTACAATAAAAGTATGGAAACAAATTTAAAATATTCATCGAATAACATAAATAGAGCCAGCTACAATGCATCCAATGTATCAGATGGCATGTTTAACCACAAAGCGTTTACTCAATTTATTGATCCAGCATTTTTTTTCATCACCTTGGAGAAGGAAGCCTGTTTGGTGAAGGCTGAGAGCAGAAGATACACCCCAGCAGGTGTTGTTCAGTTGGACCATCTTTGAGCATCAGTCAGTAGTGGCCTGCAGCAGCAACACACACATGCAGCAACTGCAACACGCAGCATGAAGTAAATATCCAGGTAGAATACACAGCAAAAAAAGGCTTTGAAATCATTTTTATCATGTCCCAGCCAAAGTATTGACTGAGTGTGGTCTGTTGACTCTCACCAGACATGTGAGCTGCAAGACAAAGAGTTGCATCCAAACCTTATTACCAGCACTTAAAGAGAGCTTCTAATGGTTTGAGGGCAAGCATGACCAAGGCCATTCATCTAGAGTTCCAGGTCTGGGTGCGACAAGTTTGTTATTGGTATGACATCACTCACAGAGGCTATGAGATGGGTCACAATGAAGTGGGAGCACACAATACCAGACATTTACAGTATAATCAGGCACAGAAGCAACAAATTCACAAAATATCACACAAGTTTCATAAGAACATTTGGTGCAGAGGTTGGTATTATGGCAAAAAAAATCAACAGACCTGGATGATTACATCCAATAGAGATATTGAAATGAACCCAAGAAAGGTTAAAAAGACTAACTCCAGCATCTAGGTCCTTGGAAGTGTGTTGATGAATGGCAATACTGCAGGATTACATTGCAACTAGCCATGGGGCTGTGGATGATGAAGAACACTGATCTTTGTTACAAGGAAACAAGCCCACAACAGAAGGAGAAAAAAAATCAAGGACACTTCAAGGACAATTCAAGGACATGTCTTGAATTTTCAAGGACAAAAATATAAGAGTGTCATTATTATTATAATTATCATTATAGGTTACTTCAAGGTTATTAACCACAAAAAGTGTGATCATCCAAAAGCACAGAGTACAAGAGACCATTTGGTAGCTATGGACTATAGGGGAGAAGGATCCTACACTCAAGGTGTGCTCTCACACAGGGAACCTCACACATGGGAACAGCAGCAATAGAAAGAATAAGACAAGATCAGATGAGGATTAGGAAACGAGGAAGGGAGAAAGTGAGCACAAATGAAAGTGTCTCAAACAAGGACTAAATACATTAGGGCCCTAGCCCTAAATCTCCACCAGGGTAGCCAGTCTCCTTATTACAGTTGCACATACGGGGGGGTGTCAAACATACAAATAAACATATCTAAAAAAAAATCTTGTCCCCACCAGCCAGTTAAAGAGAGGTGTTCACTCAAGATTGTCAGTGTCTATTAATTTACAGTAATAGTAAATAAACAACAATCAAAATGAAAAGTAAATGCAAAAAAAAAAAAATAGTGTAATATATGAAGTGATAGCCAAAAATATTATAGATACCATACAGACTTCAGAGTGAAAATCTTTCTCTGGATGGGGCATGGCTTTTTTCTTTCTCAACAATGAAAATCTACTCTGCATGACATTTTACTATCAAAAGGGAGATAAAAAAAACTGTTGACTATTCAACCTACAATACAGAATAAACAAATGTAGAAAACATAACATTGGCTCTTCTAGAAGAAAATCTACCTTTGTCTATTACAGAATAAGCCTAAGCAAATTTGAATTACAATCCAGACCTTTGTCATTCATTACAGTTTATTGAAGCTGCTTTAATTTTTGCTCAAGATTTTTAATATGAGTGACTTCTTTTTCTGCTCCTTCTTTCATTCCATTTGCTCAAAGTCTAAGAGAATTTGCAGCAGACAGCAAAGAAAAGTCCTCCTCCTGTTCTGCCCTTCCTGACAATTCATCCGCTTCACCAATCATTCGCGATGAATTTGATTCCAGCTTCTGTTTCTTATCCTTCCTTTCAGTGATTTCTAACATCACAAGCTGCTTTCTCTTCCCAGCTTTGGTCTTCCTTTCTTCTTTTTCTTGATCTTGAAGGTAAACAGAGTTTCACATTCTGGCGGATTGACAACTTTCCATGAGCTTCTTAGTAATTGGCACATTGTACACTTGACGTAGGTTGTCAACACCCAATTGTAATTGAATGCCATCAAACACAACACGCTTAGCAGTCAGTGTCATCTCAGACATATTCGTTTTTGGGGTGTCCTTATTTACGCTAAATCTGCTCTCTACAGAAGCCTGACCATTTGACAAAATGAGCAGCCTTTTAACTCAACCCCACACTTTTTCAAAGTCATCCTTTCCTATGAAGATGTTTTGAAAGAATTGGTCTAAACGTACACTCTTTCTGACATCATAACTCTCAAACTTTTCTCCATGTTCTTTCTGAACATACTGCACAAAATGCATGTGTTCAGCAATGAGATTCTTCAGCTTTAACAACTTCGCACTTCGTCATAATTGTTACAAGATTTGCAAACATTGTCTTGTTTGGTTTGACTTTTTTTCATCACACTTTTAGGATTCAAACAATCAATACTTCATACCAGCAAAAATTTCAAAGGGAATTGTTCAATAATCTTAACTGAAACTTTCAGGTAGAACTCCTTTGTCTGCGCTTTGAATTCTAGCTTCTTAGCATCACTTACACTAGATTTTTGCAATACACTTGATGCTGCAAACCCAACATCAACATTTTTGACACTTCTTGTGACTGTTTCACTAAGCAAATCTAGCTCTAAGAGTGAAGAAGAGTGAGGGCATGATTCACCTTAGTATCTCAGTTCCCTGGACAAAAAATGAATGAGACAAAGGTAAGAGTTCACCTTATGGAGGAGCTCTACTAGTTCTGCCTCCAAAAATTGTACCTTAGGGTGATCTGTCTGAACACTTTTCAGGAATGGGTGGAGGTATTTGGCAGTTCTTATAAAGATATTCAACTTTGCAAGAGTCAGGGGATCATCAACAGCACACGCAACAGTTTTGTATGATGCAGACTTAGATATCTTAGATTTTGGTCCAGGGCTTTGACATATTTAGAAATGTCACTCCAAATGCTGACTGCCCTTTCAGCGACAGCAATATCTTCTACCCATAGAGTGAAGCAAAACTGTAGTGGGAACATTTCTGATGCGTAATTAATGTGTACTCTGCACGCCTCGCAGGAGAGTCAGAAAACAGATATCATAGTGACCTTAGTAACTTGCCAGTGTTCCAACCAGTCACTTCTGATCCCATCTTAAATCCACCATGTAGCTACCACATGCAGCCCACATCAACCAATACCAAGTAGATTGGGAGCCTCTTGATGCCTCTGTTTTTGATCTTCAACATCATTATTGTAGAACTTTTTGATGACATTAAGGCCATCCATGGAGACCTGCATCATTTTTTTAACATCTAGGTGGTTGGTAGCCTTCTTGAAGCACTGCAGAAGGTCCTTGGCAGTAGAATAGCCCAATAAGTCAGATTGAGATAACGGGTTGATACACATAGCTTATCCACATCCCAGAAACGGACATGAAAGTCCATTTGTTCATTCCTAGTGGTTTGATTGAAAAATTTGTCTAGGAGGATGACAAATTGGAAGACTGACTTGAGTGCATCAATCAATTCATTTGCATAGTATGGGGCTAGACCAAAAGCAACAAAATAAGAAAGTTTGGTCCTTCCACAGGAAAATTTTGCTGCTATTTGAAAGTCAGGAAACATGTCTTTGAATAGTTGGCCTACAGTTTAGCTTCTATTATATGAATGATGAGCAACAACATTGTGCATCACCCATAACATTTTGGCCTTCATAACATTTTCATCAATTACAAAACTGGTAGCTAACAGATCCAGGTAGTGAAGAAGCAGTTGATGCAGAAAAACTTGATGATGTATCAGTTACAGAGGTTATAGACGTTGAAGTCAACACTGCAAGGGAAGGAGTGACAGTTGACCCTGCTGTGGACAAGGATGAAGGGCCGATTCTGTAGTTTTAGATGAAAACCAACCTCTAATTGATGGAGAGGAAGCTGCCAGTTGAGTGCACCTCTTTCCTTTCATATGGCTTTCCAATGCACCTAGCCTTATACTACCCAAATGAATATCTGATGCACATTCTTTACAGCTTGCATGAACTGTAGAAGTTGTGTGTTTTCGAGCCAATTACATTTTTCTAATTTCAATGAAGAGTCATTAAAATGGTTGGTTCTCTTTGATGCCATTTCTATAAACTTAACCTGAAAAAATGTAAATTAATCAAAATTTCATCAAATTTGAAAATTTTGAAATATATATATTTAAGAAATCTGTCCATGAACAGATGTAGTATGATGAAACTTACATCAGTCTGGTGGTATATGTTTCAGCATACCATACCTGTTTTCAGACAGTAAAGTGATCTCTGACAGAACAGTTCTTGTTGTGAGTGATAACAGCAAACTTGAATAAATATTAGGTTATTTCAATTACTTTTAGAATAAAACATCTCCCTTTTCATATCATATATGTGAATCCAAAAACTCTATATTACTATGGACGATTTTACAGAAACTGTGACGCAAAACAAAACTTCAGAAGAAAGCTTCATCAAGTAGTAGGAACACTGCTGATAACAACTTGTAACCCTCTGCTTTATATGCAAACAATTAAGTATGGGAACCTTACAGAAACAATCATGGTATGAGCTGATGCATTTTGTCAGAACCATCATCACTAACCTTATTTGATTTTTGTATGCATGATATATATAATGCTGTTGTTGATGAACATCTACAGATGACAGGAGTACTGAAGCAAATTAGTTTTTTGTAGCTTATTTTCAGAGTCATGACACTGGCACAACCTTCACAAATCTTGAGTTTAGATGTTGACTAGCACAGGGTGTAATGGATTCTTCGTTACATTATTTGAAACGCTTGATGCTCAGGAATGGGAGCGCATCAAATCCCCAAGTAGTACCATGCATTGCACTACTCCCTGCCTGTCATTACTTATTTCACACACAACACCAACTCCATATTTGGAACTGTTTTGAAAAATCAAGAACATTTTCACAAAATTCAAGGACACAACAAAATTCAAGGGCGAATGAAAAATTTCAAGGACCTGTGGGAGCCCTGCCGATTTATATCTAACATCATTAAAATAATACACGATCAATAGAACCCTCCTCCTGTTATGTAAGAAGCACACAACACTCTTTCTTGGGTTGCTGAAAAAATACTTCCAGGTATGAAGTATTCTAAACTTTGGATGACTGAGCTAGAAAACAAGGTTTGATTACAGATACAGATAAGGACACTAGGCCAAAATCCTGCAGCTAAGGGGGTGGCCAACCACAAGGTACATCTTGCACTCTCATACACACACACTGGCACACCTTGGCTCTTTCGTGCAAAAGGGTTTGTCCGGGAACCCCGCAACACACCCTTCAGTTCATGAGTGCGGTTCGAGATCAGTGTCGGCAGCGTGACTGGTTTACCTCTGCCGCGTAATGATGCCCAGGCCCCCCCCCCATCCCGCTGATGACCATCACATCTTTCAATGATATACCTAGGGTGGGAAAGCAAATCAGGGCAGCGTCAAAACTCATCCGTTCCCTAACATTCTCCACTCACGCCTATCCAGGGCACACTCTCTTGCTACCTCCACACTCAAGTCTCTCCTTCCTAATGCCTGCTTCACACCATCCATCCACCCAAGCTTCGGTCTCCCTCTAGGCCTACGTCCACTCGCCTCTGACTTCAACACCTTCTTCACCAATCTCCCTTCATTCATCCTCACCATGTGCCCAAACCATTTCAGAACACGCGAATCAACTCTGTCCTCTAACTTCTTCATTAGTGAACCTGTCTCTCAGCAACACTCAAGCCATGCTCTTAAAAAATTTCATCTCAAACTCATTCAACCTTCTTCTCTCTGCTCTCACACCCCAAGTCTCAGCTCCGTACAGCACAGTTGACACAAAGACACCCTCATAGCCCTCGCTTTGCTTCCATCCCCATTGTCCGGCAGCTCATTACGCTCTTCAGTGCACCCAACACTTTACACCCCTCCTTCGCTTGTAACTTCACCTCAGTTTTCACTAATTCGGTCTTCTTCACATGATGGCCCAGATACTTAAAAAAAAACTTAACTTCTTCCAACAACTGTCTATTAAGGAGGACACTAGGTCTGCTCAAATCAACAGTCCTGGAGCATCTCATTTCTTCACTTTTACCCACGTTCACTTGAAGCTTCCTCCTCTCACACACTGCCAAACTCAAACACTAGCCTACATAGCTTTTCCTCTGAATCCCCAACCAGGGCCGTATCAAACGCAAATAGCAACTGGCTAAGCTGCCAACTTCACCCATCTGCTTCCAACAGCTTCAAGCCACAACCCAGCACACACTCCATTCATATAGATATTGAACAGCCAGGGAGACATCACACAGCCTTGTCTCAGTCCTGCGTTTACCTAGAACCAATCATTCACCTTGCTTCCCACACTGACACATGCTCGGCTGCCAACATAGAAACCCTGCACTGCTTTCAACGAATGTCTGCCCACTCCATACAAACGCAACACCCTCCACAGCGCATCCCTGTCAATTATGTCGTATGCCTTCTCCAGATCCATGAAAGCCCAGAACACATCCTTTCCCATTGCAAGGTACTTTTCACAGACCTGTCTCACTGCAAAAATCTGATTGGCACACCCTTTACCACTCCTAAAGCCACACTGTACCTCTTGAATTGCGCAGTCCGTACAGTCTCTAATCCTTTAGATCAGCATTCTCCCGTACAACTTACCAACCACACTTAACAGACTGAACCTCTCAAGTTGCAGGATTCATTTTCAAATCCTTTGCCCTCATACAGCAAAACAATGCAGGCACTGCGCCACTCAATTGTTACCACGTCTGCCACAAAACACAAGTTCAGTAACCTCACCAACCATTTGACAATTGTTACTTCTATCTTTTCCAGGCACTCGGTTGCAACGCCATCCAAAACAGAGGCTTTCCCTGCTTTCATCACCTCCACCACCTCCTGCACCTCTTCCCTGGTAATGTCAGCTACAAGTCTCTTTCCAAAAACTGGCATACAAGCACCACCACCCACAGCAACAATGTCAGCCTCCCTGTCATCCTCGACATTCAACAACTCATCAAAATTCTCTGCCCACCTCTTCCAAACTTCACCACTTCCTTCACCCCCTCCTACTTTCTGGTCTCTCCCTTTCTCATCCTCTCCCCCTTTTCCCAGAACATCTTTTTGTTCTCCTCAAAATTCTGACACAACCATCTGCCCCACCTGGCATCAGCGTCCCTTTTGGCTCTACTCACCACCCGCTTCACCTTGTTTCTCCATTTTTTTCAACGTTCATATGTCACCACCGACTTCACCTGCAACCACTCCTCAAAAGCTCTTATGCTCCTTGCCACCGCCAGTTCAACTTCCTCGTTCCATCACTTGCAACCTTTCCTTCTGCACCCGCCCACACGACGCGCACCACAAACAATCTATAAACATCTCAGCAGCGCATCTCTTAACATCTCCCATTCGTCCTCCACATCTCTCAGGTCCTGTCCTCTCACGTTGTCATATTCTTCTCTGAACACCTATTAGAACTTCTCAGCTCTGCTCCTCACATTCAGTTCACTTATTTTCACTACCTCTCATCCTCCTCCCACTCTTTTGTTGCCCTTCCACCTCTGCTCCACACTCAATCTATCTTCCACCAGCAGATGGTCAGACACTCCTCCTCCCTCCCCTCTCAACCCTTGCACATTCAGCAGCTTCCACACCACTCTCCTTGATATCAGCATAAAATCCATCAGCGCTCTCTCCACCATTGCACCACGGGCCATCCTTACCCATGTGTACTTGTGGATTTCTCGCTTTGTGAACAAACTGTTCCCAACCACCAACTCCTGTTCCAAACAGACCTATTTAGTTTTCTCCACAGTCATTTCTACCAGGAATGCCAAATTTTCCTATCCCATTTTTCACCACTGCATCTCCAACTCTTGCATCAAGGTCACCCAGAACAACTACATTTTACCCACATCAATCTTGAGGACACCTACTTCCACTCGGTATTGCTACTAGCCAACCCATCATTTGATATCAAAACCAAACCTTCTCGTACCCAACCTTCCTTCCAGACATCCTTACACTTACCCTACCAAACTCACGTTCTCCCTTACCTTTCAATTTTGTCTCACTCAGCACCAACAGATTATACTTCCTCCTCACAAACCTCTCACCAATATCCCACCTCTTCACATCATTTGTACTACGGTCACGCACATTCAGCAACCCTAACAATACAGTTTGGAGAGGTGTGAGCCTCTCCTCCACCCACTTGTTTTGCCATCTTTGAGAAAGGGTTTTACAGAGAACGGGATTCCTAGCCCCTTTGCCACACTCTTTGTAGTTGCCTTTTACAACACACAGGGGTTACAGTAGCACAATTCTACTCCCGGCTACAGGGCGGCCCTTTAGTTGCCTTCTACAACACGCAGTGAATACGGTAGCAAGATTCTAGCGCATTGACTACAAGGTTGGTACAAGGTTTGATTAATAAATTAATTTGAACTGAATGCATTTCATATGAAAAATATATGGGGTGCAATGAATGAGACAGCTTATTTCATATGATTGCTCCCCAAGACCCCCCATTTGGTCCATCTTCCCACACAAAGTTTAGAATAGTCATTTGCATTTAGAGGGACATGAAAACACTTACCCAAAAGTAGGAGTAAAGCTCCAATCCCCCCGCAGAATATAATGACTGCACAAACTAATCAGGCATAACCAACTCTTCGACCAGAGAAAAGAAGAGAGAGGGGAGGGGGTTCGAGTCCCACATGGAAGAGTTTGAGTTGAGTTACCAGTGATATGATGCAACAGCATTTGAAAACTCTGTGATAAAATCCTGAGGAGCCATTACTTTCAATGTTGACATGTGTAATGTAGTAATAGGCGGACATTTGTTTA